>ML686047.1:3648688-3682192 GCA_007922175.1 Pelusios castaneus
TTTTAATAAAAATAGTTATGAATAGAGGTCACCGTTTAAGCACAAAATAAAACTTGTCCTTGATAAGTAGGTAGTATTCACAGCATCGAATACCAGTTTCTTCCCAATATGAAGCAGTAACTGCTAGCAAATATTTTTTAACATGATAATCATTGACTTTGCAATATGGGGAGTACGTGTTAGTCAATGCCTGTAAAACACTTACCTGACAAGTATTATCAATCATCACAGTAGAAAGTCTTATTAACACAATAATTTTGGCTAAAAACTGCATTTTTATATGACTGAAGTTTAAAATGTTGCTACCTGAACACAAACCTAAGCTACTCACCACAAAAACACTTCTATTTCACTCTCCTCCTACACTTAGAAACTCTTAAATCATGGATTAATTTTGGGACAATGGGTAACTTCATTCACCATTCTTGGTTTTGGTGTGTATTTTATGAATGCTGCCTCCGTGCTACCTGTTCCATCAACAAGCTTAGCCAGTAGTTTGGCATGTCCTTACCAGATGAATATTATACGTTTTACACGTCAGATCATCCAAGGTCTGGTTCTGCAGCTTTTCCGTTATTAGTGTTACCATGGTAGTTGTCCCTTTTCCACTGCTCACGCTGGCAAGTGCTGTAGACTCCTCTGTGTCCGTTTCAATATCTGTGAGCCATTTCCGGTTCTCTGCTAAACCTCTATATTTATGCTTCCATCGTACCGCCACAAAGTTTATATCCAAAGGCCTTCAGTGTTTCATGTCTGCTTCTCTGTAAAGTTGTAGTGAAGAAGAAAAAAAGTCAGTTTTGTATGCACTAAATTCTTTATAACAACTGGACTTGAATGCAACGACCTTTCACACACAGTCAGATCTCTTAGTACTCCAAAATGTAACTTCTATTTTCTTCTGGCCTCATAGATTACAGCTCTCATTTCATGAAATACAGCTCTTACTGCAGCTATATTGATCTCAGAAAATTCCCACCACAAAGGCAGAAGTCACATTTCAGTAATTTGGCTTGTCAGCCCTTATTTTTCCTTCCTTCCCGCAAAAAGAGACTCCATACAGTAACCATTATTCTGCATCAGAGGGTTTAAAAAAAATCACTGAAGCCAAATTACTGAGGGGGTGTAAAAAAGCAAGTTTATGTAAGAGGAAGAACAAAAACGTAGAATATTGTTTTGTAAAATGGGCAAGCACAAGATCTTCATGCTATTCTACATCATGGATTATGTCTCCCAAAACAGCCCTCTCTGGCAGATGTAGCTGAAAGATTTTTATACATATGAGCAGAGCGGAGGTTGGGGGGGAGGAGGGGGTTTAAAGTACAAGTATACCAATTGCTGCTTCCTTACATTTCTAGGTAGATATGTATATTGACCAATAATGCTTATAAAAATGCACATTTAACAATTAAAGAGTCCTGTGGCACTTTTAAAGATGAACAAATGTATTTTTCACATGAGCTTTTGTGGGTGATGACCCACTTCGTCAGATGCTAGAAAATGGAAAACTTACAATATGGGAGAGATTACATTTCACTGCATCAGGACAGATTACTTCAACAAATCAAAACAAGTTGCATAGATTCAAACAGTGTGGAACAACATATCAGGAAGTGGAGAGAGATGAAAATCATAGTTTGTAATGAAAAACAAAGAAGGAGTCGTGTGGCACTTTTAAAGGTTGTTTGTAATGAAAAAGCTAGATCATGACTCCGTTCGAATCCAAGCTGATGGTGTCAAATTTGTATATGAATTCTAACTCTGGTTTCTCTTTGAAGCTTTGGTTCAGAATTGGCCTGTTTAAGAATTGTAACAAACATGTCTTTCATGGAGTGACCGGGGAAATTGAAGTGATCCTCTAATGATTTTTTAATGTTGCCTTTTCTGATTTCAGATGTGTCCATTTTTCTTTTGTGCAGAGACAGTCCAGTTTGTCGATGTCTAAGGCGGAGGGCCAGTGGCGTTCTGTTGTCCTTCTCAGGCTTGTCCTGTAGAATCTGACTTTTGATAGAGCCAAATGAGAAAACAGATTGGGTAGCCCCTTCTCCAGGTGGGTATTGTAGTTTTAAGAATGTTTGATAGAAATCCTGAAGGTGTCTGTGTCTGTCTGAGGGACTGGAGAAAATGCGGTTGTATCTTAGGGCTTGGCTGTAGACAATGGATCATGTGGTGTGTTTTAGATAAAAGCCTGAGGGATATAGGTAACTACGGATATCAGTAGGTTTCCAGGATAAGGCGGTGTTTATGTGTCTATCACTTATTTGTACTGTAGTGTCTAGAAAGTGGATCTCCTGTGTTGACTGGTCTAGGCTGAGTTTGATCATAGGGTGGAAATTGTAGAAGTTTCAGTGGAGTTCTTCAAGGGCCTCTTTTCCACATGTCCAGGTGATAAAGATGTCATCAACCTAGCATAGAGGAGTCATACTTGGGGACGAGAGCTGAGGAAGCACTGTTCTAAGTCAGCCGTAAAAATGTTAGCATGTTGTGGGGCCAAGCAAGTATCCATAGTAGTGCTGCTGACTTGAAGATATAAATCATCTCCAAATCTGAAATGGTTTTCGGTGAGTACAAAGTCAAAGTTCAGTCATGAGCTATGCTTGGACTTCATCTGGGATAGTGTTCCTAATGACTTATAATCCATCTTTGTGTGGGATGTTAGTGTAAAAAGCTTCTAGGTCCATACTGGCCAGGATGGTGTTTTCTGGAAGATCACCAATGGACAATTTTTCTCAGGAAGTCCATGGTGCCTCAAAAATAGCTAGGAGTGTTGCTAGCATAGGGTTTGAGGAAAGAGCCCACATAGCCAGATAAGCCTGCTATAAGAGTGACACTGCCTGAGATGAGGCATCTAGGATTACCAGGTTTACGGATTTTCGGTAGGAGATAGAATATCCCTGGTCAAGGCTCTAAGGTTGTGTCTGTCTTGATTTATTCCTGTGTTGCTTCGGGGAGTTTCTTAAGTAGGTGGCATAGTTTCTTTTGATATTCCTCAGTGGAGTCAGAGAGAAGTGGCTTGTAGAACATATTGGAGAGTTGTCTATAAGCCTCTCAAGCATAATCCGAGTTATTCATGATTACAGCACCTCAATCTATACAACTTGTTTGATTTGCTGAAGTAATCTGACCTTACGCAGTGAAATGTAATCACAGGATTTATTTTTCCCTCCCATACTGTTAGTTTTCCATTTTCTAGCATCTGACCAAGTGGAACTCCACCCACAAAAGCTTATGCAAAAAATACATTGGTTCATCTTTAAATGTGCCACAGGACTCCTTGATTGTTCTTTTGAACTAGACTAACACAGCTACCCCTTTGGAACTTAATTATAATTACTGATCTTTGGCTAAAATTGGATCTTTAAGTTGTAAAGCAGACGGAGGACTAGAAAAGATACACATATGGTATAGACGCATTTTAAATTGAAGAGAACATATTCTCAGAGAGCAATAAAGAGAAACCAACAGTAAACTCATTTTTGTGCATGCTGTGCCATGGTCATCCTTTACCTTTCTTTATTTTTGCTCTCTCTACTGTCCCCATTGCTCAGAAATTAACTGCTCTTTCACCACTCTAACAACACTCTCCTTCAAAAATCATTAGCTACCTCCTTCGTACCACATCATCAAGGAAACAGTCTTACGATCAAAACCACCCTATCATCTTTGTTGTGATTGCATACAAAGCCTTGATTCACACAAGTTGGACACATCACTTTCTCACTTTCCCTTGGCAGGCAAACAGCATGGCAAATTTGGCCCAGAGAGGAAGAGGCCAGAGCGGTATCAATACAAGTGCTTGGGCCACTATTCTGAATACTCACACCATTTTCCGTGGGCAGCAGATAACTCACTCCTGAGGGTAACAGAGGATGCAGGGTCCAGCTCCTGCATGCACGTGGCTACAGACCAGGTCGATATGCTGCTGAGGTGCTTGCACCAGAGTTCTGCGAGACAAAGACAGACTGTGAAGGTCACAGAATCAAAACTGTCTTGGCCAAGCTGGCACACCTAGTATCAGTTTGACATGACTCAGCCCCAGTTTGAGAATAACCTGCGGCAAGAATGGAAAGGGCAGATGGGAGGTATATATTAACACCAATCCCCAGTTCAGTTGGTGACAGATAGAATCCAGACTGAAACCTATCTGAGACTAAGACGATAGCAATTCTTGGGTTTTGTTGCAAACAAGTTGACAGCTGGAACGTCCCAGTCCCTGAAGATGGATCTCTGAATACTGCTCTTCAGGGACTACTTACAATTCTGAAAGAAAATCCTACTGAGATGATTGGTCAACTTGTTCTAGATACCCAGTAAATGAGCAGCTGTGGGAATAGCTTCTTGGATGCAGAAGTGCCAAAAAGCTTTATGGCTTTTTGATTGAGCTAGTTGGAGCAGACGTCTCTTGCTTCTTCACATAATATATTGCAGAAGTATTGTTGTTCACTTGCTAACAGTGCGCCTGACATGAGAGAAAGGCTCAAAATGCACTGTAAACCACAGAAGGCTCCAGAACACAGATATGTAACAATGCTTCCTGTTCTGTGCAAATGCCCTGAACTTTTGAAGTTTCTAGACGTGCTCCCCAACCTATTGCTGAGGCATCAGCGAGTACAATCCTGGTTAGTGGAGAATAAGCAAAGCGTACACCCTCACATACATTGTTCTGATCTGCCCACTATTCAAGAGACTCCAGGAGGTACTCGGTCTTGGCTGTTCAAAGACTGGCCATTTGGCTGACAGACCAATTTCAGCCATTCTTGCAGAGTATGGAGATGCAATCTCACATGTTGAAGTATGTATAAACATGGAGCCATGTGGGCTAGAAATGTCAAGGACACAAACTGTAGTTGGGAAGTGAAGATCTGAGCGAGAGATGTAGGCAGCAAATTGAAACCGCTTGTGTGGGAGAAAAGCTCTTAAAACTCAGACTAGTAGGGCCCCAATTAACTCAATTTGTACGCTTTGCTCTGGGAGAGAAGGAAGCTGAGGTATGCCACTACAACTCTGCAAAGCTCCAAAAGAGCATCATTTATAGGGAGAGCTACCCTGAGGCTGAAGAACATCCACCAATTCCTGGGTATTTTTCTGGACCAACTCCTCTTGGATGTCCAAGGCAACCCAAGGGTTCCAGGGAGACCACTGTTGAAATGGACAAGGTATAGGACACCAGTATGTACTGGGCTAAGAACACCTTTCTCTATTTGAGAACTGTGCCAGTTCTCATATCACATCGATACCCCAGAGACCTAGAAGACTTTCAACATTGGTTCTTGGAAGGAAACAGAGACAGACAACAACTCAGCCTCAGGAATCATCCAAATAATCTGCAGGTAACACGGGTGCCACCCTGCTGGGGCCAGAAAGCATCCAGACTGTTTGAGGTCCCACACAAAGCCCACAGTGCTGAGAATAGTAGAGTAGTCAAACCTTAATGTGCCATTCTCCTAGGCAAAATGAATACCACGTATGTGTTGGATGAGGAGGTGGGTCACTATTCAGAATACTCAGCCCACGTGATGGACAGTGTTTACACCCCGGGGAAAGCAAAGCACACCAACTAATTCCTACCCAATTAAACTACTAAAAAACCTTAACTAAAGGATGGCGTCATTATTAACTAAAGCTAGTTCACAAGCCACAGAAAGACTCACTACACCACAATAACCATGAGGTAGAGGGGACCACAGAGAGCTCTGACTCAGGCCACGAATGGTGAAAAGGAACTGAGGCAGGCTGCCATGAAATACCTTGTGAGGGTCCACGGGGCACAGTAAGGCACGTGTACCAGCCCAGCTGGTACCGCTATGCAAAGTTCTCTGGCTTCAGTGCACAAACTGAAGCTGAGTGGAATACACATCTGCAAATACTTGGAGTGTTTTCCCCAACTCTTCAGGACAGATCAGCACGAAGCCCTCCCTCATTTTAAGTAATGAGAGTTGGCCAATTCATGCTCAGAGGCTTACGCCTAAAAAAGAAAATTAAGCATTTCCCCCTATGCTTCTGAAACAGTTCCATTCGAAATAGATATATTTTAAAATGTTATAAAATGGTTTCTCTTCTTTCCTCTAGGCCAGGAATTTCATATACAAAATATAGAAATTCCAAGCATGAAGTGTAAGTCAATCTCAAGAAATTGTCTCTGAATGTTATCTGTTGAGACTAGATATAGGCAGAATCAGCCCTCAGATTATCCAATAAAAGGAAAGCAAGCTTCAGAATACACTGCATTTTGACTTTCAACAAAAGCTCCTTTTAATCTTTTTTATGAGCCACAGATCTCAAGAATCCAGATGTGATTCACATCAGATCTGCTCACCTGACCTCGTTACCTATAGCTAAGGGAGAAACATGTGTCATGGCAGAACTTCTTCTCCCATAGTTCTGTGCTTATTGGTGTGATCTTCATAACCAAAACTGAAGAGAAAAAGAACATTTAAAGTTACCTTTGCACTACAGGCACCTTGCTAAGAACGAACTTCAAAGAAACTCCACTATAGCTCAGTAACTTTGCCTGCAGTGACTGGTGAACAAAAACAAAAAGACAAATACCTTCTTTGCATCACGTCCGAGTCTTACCCAAACTACTATAGCTAGCCCTTGTATACACCAGTTTCTGCAAGATTTCTCACCCTGTCTCAATCCACCCAGGAAGCAGTCTCTAGATTTCTTTAGGTACTTCAGGAATAGTTTACCTTTGTTAATCTGAGGAAAGAAGGGAGATTAGCTAAAGATTCAGACTATAATGTAGAATAAGAAGGGTCTCTAACTCTTATTTCATTTCAACAAATCAAAGCAGCCAGTCACCCCCATTAGTCTGAATTCCAGATCTAGGCTATACTTTACCAGTAGACTCCAACTAGAACATCTTTGATTGTGCATCCATAGGCTGTCTGGACAAGTAATGCACCAAGCAGAGCATCCCAAATTACTACCATGCTTTCATCTACCTGCCCTCTCCCGACATCCTGCAGTCTTGCTTTACTTCCAAAGCCATGCAAGAAGCCCATCTGTTACTAATTGCTAAAGTTATAAATTTACATTTATGCCACCTGAAAAATAGAATTGCAAGCCAGTTATCAGAAAAGCCATTAGGTGCTAGTTCCTTTTCTTCAAAAGATAGCAGCTTCTAAACTCTTATCAGAATTTCAGTGAAAGCGATACAAAGACGGTAACCACGATATGCTTTTATAAACTCAAGAAGCTCATGGTCTGAGAGCGTTAAGATTCTCAGTAATTTAAAGTTTAGGCTTGGGGTGTTCGCGAGATCAGACCTGTTTTTGTTTTCTGTGTCTGGGTCAGTTCCTTGAACGAGTAGTGCTCGGTGGCTCAAGTCAAAGGCCGAATGCAGAAGTTCCAGACCTATGTAGTTTTCACGTCCTAACTAATTTTCTAATGAAGTCTTTACTACTCCTATTAATAAATATAGTACACTTCCAATATTCAGTCCTAGAGCCAAACTGCCAGAGAAGTATTACTGCTAGAACACGGGCACAATTTTCATGAACACCAGGCCTAGAAAGAAGCACTTTATACTGCTGTGATCCTTATTTAAAGCAGGACGGTCTTGCTTGTGTTTTTGGTTTTTTGGGTTGTTTTTTTTTAAAAAAATGTTGTTCTCATTTTACGAGCCAGAAGTTCATTTCAGAATGCAGGGGGACAACTGATGCCCTCTCCATAATGAAAAATAAGGTTTGCAGGCACTGTTTATGCTGGCCAAATATACTCTTTAGCACCTAGCACTTCAGCAGTAGTTACTGTTTTATGGCTGGCACAAACATGGTATAAAAATGATGACCGTCTTTGCATTATGTCAAACTAGGAACAGGATAAAAAGAAAAAATGAGCAGTCTAACAAAACATCCAAGTTCCAAGGGTCTTTCACTAAGAGAATCAGAGACCTTACCTGCAAAAGGCTTCACCGATTCTCCACACAATGCTTTCAAAAACAGAATGTTAAGTTTCTACACAGTGTTCAACTAGGTAATATTTGAAGGCCAGACCAAGGGTAGCTATGGCCCATACAGCATGCAGATTAATCCCTGTATGTCCATGCATGGAGATGAAAGAGAGATACTACACTTGATCTTAGATTTACCACTGGAAGAGAGTTGAGGAGGAAAAGATTCTGAAAGACATTTTGTTTGAAGAGAGAAATATAGAGTTTAATTTACAAACAATATCAAGACTGGAGAAGCACAAAGCATGTGAATGACTTCCTAAAGCCTTTTAACTGCTCTACAGAACACCCCTGTTATCCAGTGGGCCAGCTACTCTAGATCTGAAGAACTAAGATTCATGGAATCTCTGACTCAGAAAAAAGGGATGAAGAGAATACATTAAGAAGTGCACACTTGTAAACTAGACTCAATCAAGTCGCCATGGAACCCAGAACCAAGAAAAACTACTACACCAAGACCCGTTTCCTGTAGCAGGGCAAAGTCTAATCCTAGATCTTGACCATCCTGGCACGCATTAGCAACAGGTTGCCCACTCCAGCAATTGAAACAAAGCAGCAGGAAAAATATGCCCAAATTAGAGATCACATCCTACACACATTGGCAACTGCTTAACTACCTCCCACAATCCAGCTGGGCAAATCTGTCTGCAAGAGAACAAAGTCTGTACCACCAGCCAGGTTCACAGTACTGCTGTCCTCAACAGGAGCTGGTGTTTCCTGACCAGTCCTTTGTACACAAAGAGTGAAGTGCACAAGATCAGAAGACAGTGTCTGTGGACCATGCCACTAAGCCCCAATAAAAGCCTTCTGGATTAACTAGGGAAAACCTACAGGGGGCTATGTGAAGGGAGAAGAAAATTATAAAATTGAAAAACTAACTGAAGAGACTGTGGCCTAAGAGCATCCAGAAACCAGCTTTCAGGCGGTGAAGACAGCCAACAAACACCATGTTTAGCAATGGTGCCCTGAGAGAAGGTCAGTTTGGTTTTCACCCAACTCCATCTTCTGTTAGAGGCATAAACCCACTGCCTGCCCTGGCACAGTAGTCTGAGAAAAACCCAGAGTTTTTATGTGGAAGTTCAAACATTTTAATACAGTCAGGAGATTTTTAATGTTTTCTTCCATATACTACTGCTTGCTAAAAGTACTATTCTTTATTTCTTCAGGTCACTATTACAAAGATATTATTTCTTCCTAGGAGGATGCCCCCCTCCCCTGAGAGCTCTTATAAAATGGGACACAATCCTTCCTTTAGTGGACCTGTGGAGGCAAATTCAAAGCCAATAAATGAAAACAGTTTTTCACAGGTGTAATTGGACTGTGGAACTAATTGCTACAGGAAGTCATTAACAAGATTCAAAAAGGAGCTGGACATTTTATACATACAGATATCAAGACTATCAAAAGGTATACTTAGTGATAAATATTTTGGAGGAGATATTAAGCCGCCTCCTACAGACCTGCACTGATAGTTAGCTGTTAGAGACCAGGATGAGATACATCACTGAGGTCAGGCGTGATAATCCCTTATCTGCCTGCTGCTGGATTCTTGCACCTTCCTCAGAAGCAGTGGTTCTCAATCTTTTTAGGCTCAGGACTCCTTTGTAAAGTTTGACGGCCTATAACGACCCAGTAAATAGCTTTAGTATTAAACAACATAGTTTACCCACAATAGAATGCATATTTTAAACCATGATACAATACACATTAACCTAGTCAGTACTAGGTAAGTACACCACGTAACCCAATAAGTACATTTGGGTGACCCAATGGTGCACTGCAACCCAATGCTGAGAAACCTTGACTTGAGGCATATGGTATTGGCCACTGTCATGCAGAACAACAAACCAGATGAACCTCAGACCTGATTTAATATGGAAATTCCTATATTACGTTTTTCCCTTCCTTAAAATAATCAAAACACTACTGTACTAAAATGTATGAAACCATTAGTTTGACTTTAAAAAATAAAGTCTACTTATAGCATCTCGAGACACTACTATACTCGAAGGGGATAAATCCAGTTCCATCTGTGCTAGCTACTGACTTTGACCTCAGGAAAGCTGGAGAAATAGCTTTTCTGAGACTATTTTTCTATCGCATCTCTGTAAAGGTTTCTTTCCACCCAGTATTAAACTAAACTGGTGTATAACTACACCACATCCTTTAACATTGTGCTAAAGTCTGGTATCGTAAGGCTTTTGTACATTGTTTTTACCATAATTAGAATTAGCTTTACTAGATTGCTACTCTAGAGGTTAGAACAGTGACCACTGCTCCGTTCTGTTAAGTCTCTTCACATGCATGTATTTCAGGAAAAATAAAGAGTCCCAGGCAGTTAATTTAAATATTTGAGTTGCCTATTATGTTTGGTTTTTTTAAGAAACACCAACCAAACAAAAATACACACACACACACACACACACACCTCTTGACTAGGCAACCACCAGCTAATTTTAAAGAAGAGTTTTTAATAGTTAAAATTACATAAATCAGATAACAGCTAATTAAGTTTAGGTACACAAGCTATCATAGAAGCAGATTTATTTAATTTCATCTCAACACACCCAGCTTTTATGAGCATGTGCCATTTAAACAGAATGAAGTATTCGGTCAAACAATTTACCGGTAAGTCTCTCTAGTAGACATGCAAAATAGATTCCTGAGAAAAACTGACATGAAACAATTTATTAGGAATAAGAATTTCTACACATTGAACACTGGCAGAATAACAGTACCCCGGGACCCTCAAGGTTTTCCTGTACTCTTCATTGACTCTAATGCTGGGGAATATGAGGGAGAGAGTATAAAGCTGTAGCCCAACAATCTTTTACTGCACTCTAGTGGTGGGGGTAGAAGAAAATCTCGAGACCAGACTAAAAAACCAGCTGCACTAAACTGTTAATCCCATTCCCCAAAGAGCGCAACCTCAAGAAGTACCTCTAACACATTCTAGAAGGTCTGATGGGTCCCAACCCACAAGCTTTTAGTCTGTTGGTTAGTACCACGGCTTTTTTGAAGACTGCAGTGTAAGCCCCCAGAAAGTTCAAACAATCTCCCTTTGTGGAGACTTTGGGTTCCATTTTGTGTTTTCTAGATATTCTGTCTTCATATAAAAGTTTCTTTTTTAATTGACATCTAGAATAAAAAGTGCAAAGTACAAGATAAAAATAAAACAGTGCACAGTGAAACCACAGGGCAAACAAGCTGAGCTTTATAAAGGGTAACCTACAACTCTAACCTGTTAGAATTCTTTTAGGAAGTTAAAGTAGCGTGTGAAAAAGGGGCTGGGGGGCGGAAAGAAACCAGTGGTTAAAATTTATTTAGCCCTTCAAAAGGTTTCTAAATGAAGTCCAACACAAGAGGCTAAAAAGCAATCTTATTAGCCACAGAATGAGAAGTAAAGTCCAATCAGAATAAAACCAGTTAAAAAAAAGACAGGAAGAAAGGACAAAGTCAAACTCTCAGCAGAGAAAGAGGTTAATAATAGGGTGCCCCACAGATGAATATTAAGATTGCTATTCTCTGAATTGATTAATAATCTGAAAGGGGATGAATAATGAAGCAGAACCCTTTGCCTAACAGGGTTTTTATTTGTTTGACTTGGTTTATTTTTTCATTTGTTTTTAAAGTGCTAGTGGGGATTTTAAAAAACCACCACCAAGACTGGATGTTTTTCTAAAAGATATGCTCTAGAAATTATTCTGGGGAAGTTTATTGTTGTGTTATATGGGAGGTCATGCTAGATGATCACAATAGTCTTTTCTGGCCGTGGAATCTATGACTCTAATGTGGCTTGTGAGGATCTTCAAAAAGTCCCAGTAAAACAGCCAATCAAGTTTTGTCTACACAAGGCCAAACTAGCAAAAACTGGAAAGTATAATTTCAGCTACTTGTACAAAGTTATTGGCTCTGAGTTTTCAAGAGAAGGAGTTACATACACTGGAAAACATAATCCCAATGATACATGCGAAGTGAAGGGGTCTAAATTAGCTGCTACCACTCAAAAATGATCTTGAAGTCACTGTGATAGTTTTCTGTAAAGATCTACTGAAAGCAAAGTGCAGTGACAGTCAGAAAAGCTAACTATGTTAAGGAGGAAAAAACAACAGAGTCCTGTGGCACTTTTAAAGACTAAGATTTATTTATCGCATGAGCTTTCGTGGGAGAAAATCCCACTTCCTCAGACGCTCTGACGAAGCGGGATTTTCTCCCACGAAAGCTCATGCGATAAATAAACCTGTTAGTCTTTAAAAGTGCCACAGGACTCTGTTGTTTTTCTACAATAGACGAACACGACTACCCCTTTGGATTGTTACGGAGGATTAGGAAAGGCAGAAAATATCATAATGCCATTAAATAAATCCATGGTGTGCCCACACGTGGAATACCACATGCACTTTCAGTCACCCCATCTCAAAAAAACAACAACAAAAAAAATACAAGTAGGAAAAAAAAATAGAGAAGCACAATATAAATTATTAGAAGTATGAAACAGCCGTCATATAAGATATTAATAGGATCGGGACTTTAGAAAAGAGATGACAAAAGGGATATAATAAAGGTCTATAAAATCATAAATAGTGCGAAGAAAATAAGTGTAATTTACCCTTTCACAACACAAGAACCAGGGGCCACTCAATGAAATTAATAGGCACCAAGTTTAAAACAAAGTACTTCACACAACACAGTCAACCTATGAAACTTGTTGCCAAGCAATGCTGTGAAGGTCAGAAGTACAAGTGAGTTTAAAAAGAATTAGATAAGAACATGGCAGATTGGTCCTTCAATGACTATTAGCCCAAGAGGGTAGGGATGCACCCCAAGCTCTGGTTATGGTAGGGATGCACCATCTAAACCTCTGACTGCAAGAAGCTGGGAGTGGACAACAGGGAAGGACCACTCAAAAAATTGCCCTGCTCTGTTCATTCCCTCTGAAGTATCTAGCACAGGCCTGTCAGAAAACAAGAAACTAGACTAGATGGACCATTATTCTGACCTAGTATAGCCACATGTAATAAAAATGTATGTATCAAGCACCTTTAGCCACCTCACCTCTGCCCACTGACACCACCCTCAAGGGTGATTAATATTCCACACCTCAACAGCTTCGAACAGCTGTTCTGTTTCTTTAAATAAGCCTTCCATAGAAGATGTTTCTTCTTACTCTTCCTGAAAATGGAATTTGCCTACCTGAGGCCTCAAGCCACGTGGAAAATGTTCAGTTTAAGGTCTGATACATCATGACCTCATGGGCCTCTAAACCCCTCTAACCATGCAACTCCCATTAATATTCTACTGGGTGTATGTCAAGGAAAGCTATAAGTTTTAAAAATATATATTTATTACATCCCCTTCAGACCTGCAGAGCTGGCTGTTGGCATTTTAGGCACCTGATTATGGATGAGAGATGAAAAATGTAACTGGAACCATTTTAGGACTAGTTTATTTCTCCAGTAGTTAAATATTGCTAACCATACTGCATCATGTACATTAGTTATTTTCTCAGTCCCATTCTTCAGGGCAAAACTGAAGTTTTCCCCTCCCATGGTATAGTACTACTTAATTCAATGCATTAAATAGAGTTTGCACATCCTCATCTGGAGATGACAAATTTAACTTCTACACAAGGAGACACAGAGAGGTTTCCGCACAGTCAATGTGGCTGTTCTTATGCTTAATGCTCCATTTTGGTCACCAGAGGTGTGAGTTTTTTATTTTCATTTTTAAACAAAATGCATACACTTCCATACACAAATTTAAAGTGTCCCCCAGACCCTTGCAATATTATATAATATAAAAGCCAACAAGAAACAAATTATAGAGAACAAATGGATAAAGGATTCGTTATCTGAGAGAACACACTGCAGAGTTACGTGTGTTAGTTAAAAGGGCTTTCTGACGTATCTTCTATCTTAAAAGTGCACAAAATTCACACGAGATACAGAGCACAAAAGACAAGATACTCCCCTTCTGTGGCTCAAATGTACTCTCAAACAAGACTAAATATTTGTAGTTTCTTACAAAAAATAACCTTTCAAAAAAAACAAAAACAAAAAAACCATTTAATTAGCCCAGGAAAGAAGGAAGACACTTTCTAGATATTTAAAAAAGGGACACTCCAAGGCCCAAAATTAAGACTATTGAATAAGTTTTAAAAAAAACCACTATGGTTTTTACAAATTCATCATCATTCAATAGTGTTTAGGTTTAAACATTTGTCTATAGCACATGCAATCTGAAACAAAGCATAAAATAGAACCTGGGAACCAGAAAAAAGCAATTCCCCTGTACCCCCCCTTTTACATTTCCCAAAAGGAATGAAATGGTCAGGGTAAAAGCAGCTTAAACTTTGAAGACTGCATTTTCAGTTTTAATCCCAGATATTTTTGTAATACAGTAAAGGAAACACATTTCCAAGTTTTATTTTAACTAGTCCCTTGTAAAATAAAACAAACTCCACTGAGCAAAATGATCTACATTCCCAATTCAATTAGTGCATAACTTCATTTGGGTTTAGCTTATTATAAGTTAAATAGTTAAACAGTTAGGGTTGAACATGCAGCCACAACTTTGCCCTCGTGACTCCCCACCAACTGCTTCATTACTGATATCTGAATCTTAATGCCCATGGACACACTACTTTTCAGATACCAAAACTAATTTCTTATTATTACACAAATACACTAATTTCATTGGTTCAATGGTCATATCTTTCCTTATAGACTATTTAAAATATAAAATTCTCTTCTCTACAACATTCATTTTGCCATCAATTATTTTCCATTTTCCTTTACAGATAAAAGAATAAAAATTACTAAAGCATGTCTTTTGAGGAAGCCTGCAATTGTACTGAGTATATTTTTATTTCATCTTTTACCACATCATAGATAGCCTGTTCGCTCTTTTCATGCATCTTATCCTTCACCTGACAAGCTTAAAAAGACTACTTCCCCCCCAATTTTTTTAAGTATGTGCAATAAACTCTTTGTAAGTGAGACTGTATGTACAGGTTTTACATCTATATTTTACTGATTTGAGAATTAAAATAGTTACCAAACCGGCAAAATAATCTGTACTGAAGGACCCATAAATTCACATGGAGCTAAAGAAGTTAAGATGACTCTGACCAGAAACTAATCTGTATGAGCAGATCTCACTTGGGGGTTCAGGGCTCTATGCTGCAAGCTCATTTGGGCATAGACCCCATTCACCTGTGTTCAGCACTAAGCACAAAACAATAATGCACATCTTGTTTGGGACCTCTCAACACTATTGTGGGGAGACAGACAGACAGACATGGAAGGCAAAAGGCTTTTATTTTCTAGTCTTTGCGGACAATATGGCAAAGTGACAGATAAGCACTATCAGGTAATGGATGGACATGACGAACTGTGCATGGGAGGGAAGAGAGAAGGAAGATAGCAAGACCCAAGGATTAGAAACCTTGTGACATCTTCCCGTTTCACTTAACATTTAGAAAGTTACGGTTGAAGAGAAGGTGTGCCAGATGCCCCTTAGAACAAGTGGTGAGAGAAGGGGGGAAAATTACCCATATTCAGGCAGGATAAGGGTTTCTAAGTTACAAACTGGTACTATCTGCTTTTCCCTTTGCACATGAATAGGAGGAAGATTCAAGATGAAGCAGCCTAGCCCACATCACCCCCAAACCTACACTTCCCATCACACATCTGTCCACAAGTGACTTGCCCTCCTAGAATCTGACTGCATTGCCTCCTGGCACGTCAAGTGTACCAATTTAATGTGCAGCATACACCATGACCCAAGGTAACTGAAGTGTCTGATACGAGGACTAGGAAAGTTTATCGTCACCTAGATGTGCACACAAATTCCCCATTCATTTATAGCACTATCCCATGGGTCCTTTTACCATTTGTTAAAGAGATTTTCAGACCCAGAAACTTCACACACATCTCTTCTAGTTTAGAAACCTAGCATGCTGGCAAATCAAGTATCCATTCAGCTTTATTTACGCCGATTGACTAAACTTACATTAAGTGTTTTGGCAGCCAGGAGGACCAGCAAAATCAGACTTGTTTTCCACTGGTTTTTTTTTTGTTTGTTTGTTTTGTTTTAAAAGAGAAACATGCCCCGTAAAGGAAACTTGATCATGACAGTTTAAAAAAAAAAAAAAAGTCCCCAAAGTCTGAGTTGTGGCTGAAATAGTAAAGTAGAAACTATTTTCAACCCACATTTATGATAACCCACTTGGCTCTATAAAAAGCCATATGCTGAAACTACATCCCTTTTATTCCCAGCTAAAGCAAGCAGAGAGAAGAAACATTTGATATGTAATAGATTAAAATAGCTTCACATGTGCATCAGACAACCTGTCAAGGGATTCAATAAGTAAGTTTTCAATAGATGGCTGATTAAATTGGATTTATACATACAAAAAAAAATTTACCCTTCACTAACTCTCAAGTGAGTCTAAGCATTTAAATTTCTTCTCAAAACAAGAATACAAACAATTGAGGAAGTCATCTGAGAGATCAACATTAACATCCAAACCAATCTCAATCCCCCACTATACCATGAGAATGTTTGAATGGACTATCACCAGTTCACGTTCTTGTCTCATTTCAACCTAGCATCTCTCTCTCTCTTCCTCCCCCTCTATCCCCATGCCTAAAAAAAAAGCACAAACCTAACAACCTTCCTCCTCCTTTCCCCCCAACTCCCCCAGCCTCCCTGCCTCCCTCTCCCTCACACAAAACACACACAAAATCTTCGATGACTACCAAAAAAAAATAAAATAAAATAAAATAAAACCCCCACAAACCTAACAACCTTCCTCTTCCCTCCCCCACACCTTCCTCAGACACACACACAGCCTTGCTCCGACCTCAGCTAGACTATCAACTGGTAACAGATATGCTTTTGAGAAAAGGAGTTGTGCACTTAAAACATCTAAAGTTGGATGTAGGGTTGTGTATGCTTGGGTGAAGTTTTGAGGAGCTGGATATTTGATCGTATGCTCTTCGGGGCAGGAGTTATTTTAAGAGTTTGTACATTAGCTAGCAAAATGAGGCCGCTAAGCACCACTGCAAAACAAATTAGTGGGCTGGAAGTGAAAAGGGGTTTGTTCTGGAATAGAGTCCAAATGTGTTTGTGCATTCTTATATCTGGGTGGCGTGGATAACAGATGAAGTTGCATAGGCAAGGCGGAGTGACATGGATAAGGTGGAAAAAGATATCATGGATTGCTGAAATGTGAGAAATAAAGGAGGTTTGGGCCAGCTGGTGGATATAGATTATACTACAGGAGAGGCGCAACAGTGAAAATGTTGGTAGGACTGGAGAATACGTTGGGAGTCAGGGACAAGAGGAGCAAGTACTAAAGTTAAGCAAAGGAACGGAGGATATGATACACTAGAGGACAAGGGAAATGTTTGCAGGTGGGGAGCAAGATAGGTTGTGCATGGGACACAGGGGAGAGCAGGAAGAGAAAAAGGGGATTTATGGGCAGAAGATTCATTTCAGAAAACCCAACCCCCTGGTGGGCAGGATTTCCTCTGCATGGGATGCTTAATCCTAACAGTATTTGACATGATTCAGTTTTCCCCTGAACAGTAAGCATGGTACATTTGGAAACTAACACCACTCACTTCTTTGTGAAATAGAGAGATTTTATCCCTGTGCAAATGAGGAGCCCAAGGCCACCTTAATACAGTCACTATCATAAATCCAAACATGTCAGTACCACAAAGCACTCTCCTAACAGTCTCCCATAAGCCTGTAGCAAAACATCCATTAATTTTAACAAGGAAGATTAGGGCCACAGCTTTTTGGTTTAGTTCCAGAAACCAGGCTCTGGAATGCAGCCTGTGTTGGCTGTAATTCCATCAAACCACCAGAATCACCATTGTTTTCTGCTCCCCAAATGGCTAGGAATGTTTATTAAAATAAAAATAAATCTCCCTCTTGCCTTTCAAATGAAAATTTATGACTTAAGTTACCTAATTTGATATCTCCACGAGGACATACTTCATCGTATTATTAGAAATCTCATATGCAATACTTAATTTTTCCATGTACTGTAAAATTTAAAGTACATTTACTGTATTTCAGAAAATATCACTTTAACATCCAAGGCATTAAAGTATTTTATACCAACAAGCTGGTATTTTTCCTTCAAAACAATAAAAACCATACATATTCCCCAGTAGGGATCTACATAAATTTGTCTTCCTGATATATGAAGTAGTTCTGGAACCAGCAATTCAGTCAGTGATGCAATATCTTAGCTTACACTGGCGTAGGTTTGGGGGAGGAAGTCTCCTCACAATAAAATAAGAATACATACAATACAGCCAAGAGGTTGGGCATGGGACTTTCTACACTGAAAAGTAACACACACACACACACACACACACGCTAGGTGGTGTAGCCCCATTTTATAGATTGAGACCTGAGGAGGAGAGTTGAAGCTTGAAGTTCAAGGTCTAAAAAGAAGTCACTGGCTTCTGTTCCCAATTCTGACATATCTTAAGAATCCCCATCCCTTTAAATGCAAGACAATCCTTCCTCCATTTCATTTTTTTTTTCTTGCAGTAAGAATGTAAACAGCAATTGAGACATATTTAAAAAACCCACAAGTGCTGTGCACTCTTGGAATGATATATTTTAGGGAAAGTATAGTATTTTTCAGGTGTAGGAATTAATTTTTAATATTAATACCTTATTTTTCAAAGCTCTTATTTAACTTGCTGCAAGTGCCAGGCTTCTGAACAGCTTTTTTATTTGCAAGGGAGCAAAAGGTACCTCTTGGGAGGTCAGAGACAAGGTGGTGAGGTAATATCTTTTATTAGGCATTCAGCAGTTTCCTGCTTAAATACTAAACAGGATAGTCTAAAAGCATGGTACTGGTTGGGGAAGAAGGCACAAATGTGGCAGAGCACATCAGGAGGGTTGCGCAAGTTCTCAGCAATCCAGCAGGCTGGTATTTTCAGGACTATAATATTATACCTCTCAAAAGCTCTTCATTTCAAGGAAAACCGAGTCTCTAAGTTATAGTCTGGACTCTCGTCATTTTGGAAGCGTACATCAGAAACAAGGCAGTGTAAAATTAAGTTTAAAGAATGTTCCAGGTATTTATTTTGCATTAAAAAGAATGAATCCAACATCATTCGAACTAACATATGCGAGTAGCCATGGGATCTTATTTTCATTCCTTCTCTGTTCCACCTTTTTAACTTGCCTCAAACCGGACTGAAAGCACTGCAGCACAGGAACTCTCTCTCCCTCAGTATAGTACCTACTACTGTGATACTCTGATCCTAATTGGGACTGCCAGGAACTGCTGTACTACAAATATAGTCTCCACTGCCAGCAGTTATTTTCATTATTAGATCTGGACAGCTGGGCTAAGTCTTTGTCAAATAAACCATGCCAGTCTTGTGCATCTAGATTCAAATCACACCCCCTAAGTATAGATCACTATTTGCTTTCACAAAAAACAGGAACCAGTGTACAAAAGTTGTAACAACACTTTAAAGCTACTATAAGTTCATATTAGGAAGAGTGTGCCTCCCTCCTAGATAGGTCATGAAGATAGAACGACCTTTCGGAAGGGCCATGTTATCATGCTTTATATCAGGCCTCGACAAATGTACAATTCTAGTTTTAGTAGCCTTTCGCCTAGCTCCGCTGCAGAAATGTAATGGAGGAGTGCCCTCTAGAGACCAAAAAGTAAAATTGTTGGCACCTAGCTGTGCACCAGTTTTGTCCACACCTGCTTTATATGAATGCAAGCAATTCACTAAAATGGCATAAGAAGAGCCTGTAGCTGAATTGGGCCAACCACATAAATAGTTCCATTTTATGCAGATTAGAGATAGATCTTGGGCTCTGACAAGTTGCCAATGCAGTACGCCTTGGTTAAGAAAAAGGACGACCATGATGCGAGACCTTGTCTACCAGAAGCTACAAAAGAATGCAGGTATGTTGTGGTTCCACCTTTTCCAAATGCATCACATTTCCAATACCTTTCCAAAACTAAAATAAAGTTCAGTTTCAACACAAAACTTAAAGGCAGAAAGCCATTATACGCTTTGCAATCTAAGTTGGAAATCAAAGGTTAAAAAGGCATGATCTCCAAGAATAAACTAGTCACACCACTGTATTCTCTTGAGGGACTGTGAAGAGGTGGGGAAATTTTTTTGTTTGTTTTTTTTTAAAATCCCACAGTAATGGACATTAAGAAAAAAACAAGTTTGACTAGCAACATAGTGTGACACTATTGTTGAACAGAATATTTAATACAAATAACTAAAGAATTCAACATTAAAACTATGATTTTACAAAGACACTAAAGTCAAGCACGGTTCAAAATTATGGTTCCCATCACCACTCTGCTTTATTGCACCCAGGTACTTGTATTAATGTACATGACTATATGCAAGTATTAAATTAATAAAAAATACTAATACAAACTACAGCAATACAAAATACCAGATATAATATAGCAAATTTAAAGTTTCTGTGAGAACCATAAAATTCAACTGGCCGATTTTTGTGTGATTAAAATAATAATCAATCATAAAATCATCACTCACCACTGCATTAAGATCTTTGTACAAAGAAAGAAACTCAGGGCAGATATATTTCTGTATCAAGTTGCTTCAAATTCCTCAAAAGCAGTAGGCTAAATAAGGACAAGTCCATAGTAAGTCTGTTATTTTATAAAGCCGGTGGAAAAAGACTTCTAATTTAAAGATACAAATTAGAAGTCTGTAAATGATTTCACTAGCAGAAGTCCTCATTTTTCCCACCTACACTTGGATAAATCATTCCAGTCAATTTTATCAAAGTTTGGTTTTGAGAGGTACAGTATTAGGGCTGTATTCACGTGTGGAGACGGAAGACCCCCAATTAGCATTCACAGGGTCAACCATTTAAATAATACAAACTAACCCTAACGTTTAAATTATGAGGAGTTGAAATCAGTGAGATTCTCCACTTGACTATGGCTCTGTTTCTGCTATAAGTGGAAGACTGGAAGGGACCTGAATAGACCATTCAGTCCAGTCCTCTGCAGTCAAGACAGGACTGAGTAATAGCTACACGAGGGGTCAGCAATCCACGGCACATGTGTCAAAGATGGCATGCACCCTGAATTTGAGCAGCACAGGGGCTATTGCTCACAAACAGAGAAGAACTGATCAGGGAAGTAGAAGTAAATGGCAACCTGGGCAGCAGCGACCATGAGATGGTAGAGTTCAGGATCCTGATCAATGGAAGGAAGGAAAGAAGCAGAACACACACCCTGGACTTCAGAAAAGCAGATTTTGGCTCCCTTAGGGAGCTGATGGGCAGGGTCCCATGGGAGGCTGATCTGAAGGGGAAAGGTGTCCAAGACAGCTGGCTGTATTTTAAAGAAACCCTGTTAAAGGCACAGGAAGATAACATTCCGATGTGCAGAAAGAACAGCAAATGTGGACGGCGACCAGCGTGGCTTAGCAGGGAACTCTGCGGGGAGCTGAAACATAAAAGGGAAGCTTACAAGAAGTGGAAGCTTGGACAGATGACAAGGGAGGCATATAAAGATATTGCTCGGGACTGCAGGGATCAAATCAGAAAAGCCAAAGGACAATTGGAGTTGCAGCTAGCAAGAGATGTGAAGGATAACAGAAAGGGGCTCTATAAGTATATCAGCAACAAAAAAAGAATCAGAGGTGGTGTAGGTCCCTTACTGAATGGGGCAGGCATCCTCGTGGAGGATGATGCGGAAAAGGCTGAAGTACTCAATACTTTTTTTACTTCAGTCTTCACAGGGATGGCCAGCTCCCAGGCTACTACACGGGGTAACGCGGAATGGAGAGAAGAGTGGCCCTCGGTGATGGAAAGTCAGGTTAGGGAACACTTAATAAAATTGGATGTGCACAAGTCCATGGGGCCGGATGAACTGCATCCGAGGGTGCTGAGGGAGTTGGGGGAAGTGACTGCAGAGCCGCTGGCCATTATCTTTGAGAACTCGTGGTGAACGGGGGTGGTCCCGGAGGATTGGAAAAAGGCAAATATAGTACCTATCTTTAAGAAAGGGAAAAAGGAGGATCCGGGGAACTACAGACCGGTCAGCCACACCTCAATCCCTGGGAAAATCATGGAGCAGGTCCTCAAGGAATCCATCCTGAAACACTTGGAGGAAAGTAGAGTGATCAGGAACAGTCAACATGGATTCACCAAGGGCAAATCATGCCTGACCAACCTGATTTCCTTCTATGATGAGAAGACTGGATTTGTTGATGCGGGAAGAGCCGTTGACATGGTATACCTTGACTTTAGCAAGGCTTTTGATACGGTTTCCCACAGCATTCTCGTCGGCAAGTTAAGGAAGTATGGGTTGGACGAGTGGACCGTAAGGTGGATCGAAAACTGGTTAGATCAATGGGCTCAGCGGGTAGGAATCAATGGCTCGATGTCTGGCTGGCAACCGGTAACGAGTGGAGTGCCCCAGGGGTCGGTCCTATTCAACATCTTCATTAATGATCTTGATGATGGAATAGACTGCGTGTTTAGTAAGTTTGCGGATGACACCAAGTTGGGGGGAATGATAGATACTCTGGAGGGCAGGGACAGGATCCAGGGAGACTTGGACAAATTGGAACACTGGGCCGAAAGAAACCTCATGAGGTTCAAAAGACAAGTGCAAAGTCCTGCACTTAGGACGGAAAAATCCCATGCACTGCTACAGGTTGGGGACCGATCAGCTAAGTAGCAGTGCTGTAGAAAAGGACCTGGGGGTTATGGTGGACGGGAAGATGAATATGAGTCAACAGTGTGCCCTTGTTGCAAAAAAGGCCAATGGCATATTAGACTGCATCAGTAGGAGTATTGCCAGCAGATCGAGGGATGTGATAATTCCCCTCTATTCGACACTGGTCAGGCCGCATCTGGAATACTGTGTCCAGTTTTGGGCTCCCCACTACACAAAGGATGTGGACAAATTAGAAAGAGTCCAGCAGAGGGCAACAAAAATGATTAGGGGGCTGGAGCACATGACTTATGAGGAGAGACTGAAGGAACTAGGCTTATTTAGTCTACAGAAGAGAAGACTGAGGGGAGATTTGATAGCAACCTTCAACTACTTGAAGGGGTGCTCCAAAGAGGAGGGAGCTAGGCTGTTCTCGAGGGTAACAGAGGACAGAACAAGGAGCAATAGTTTCAAATTACAGCTGGGGAGGTCAAAGTTGGATATTAGGAAAAACTTTCTCACTAGGAGGGTGGTGAAGCATTGGAATGGGCTATCTAGGGAGGTGGTAGAATCTCCATCTTTGGAGATTTTTAAGGCTCGGTTAGACAAAACCCTGGCTGGGGTGATTTAGGGGGAGTGGTCCTGCTTTTTAGCAGGGGGTTGGACTAGATGACCTCGTGAGGTCCCTTCCAACCCTATTATTCTATGATTCTATACTTCTGGCTCCAAGTACTGCATGGCCTGCCCCGTAAACTCCCCTTTCCCAAGTGCGTCCAGCTGGGTACATGCCGCCAGGAACGAGATTGCAGTGTAAGCTCTCCCCACTACCACTGGCAGACATACATACCCCCACTCCCAGCCAACACAGGACGTGCAGACAGACAAATGCCCAACTGCCAACACGGCAGCATTGGGAGAGGGGCAGGGAAGGAGATTTGGCATACGCCTCTTAAGGTTGCCGACTCCTGAAAAGTGTTTATTATTGGAGATTTTTAAGAACAGATTCGAGAGAGATTCTACAACCTCCTTCGGCAATCTGCTCCAGTGCTTAACTACCCTCACAATTAGGAAGTTTTCCCTAAACCTAAACCTCAGCTGCTGAAATTTAAACCCACTGCTTCTGGTCCTATACTCAAAGGTTAACAAGAATAATTTTCCACCCTCCTCCTTGTAACAACCTTTTATGTACTTGAAAAAGTAGGTCTCCCCTCAGTCCTGTCTCCAGACTAAACAAGCTTTTTTTCAATCATTCTTCATCAGTCACGTTTTAGACCTTTCATCATTTTCGTTGCTCTCTTCTGGACTTTTTCAGTTTGACCACATCTTTCCTGAAATGTGGCACCCAGCACTGGACACAGTACTCCACCTGATGCCTTATCAGTGCAAAGCAGAGTGGAAGAATTACCTCTCCTGCTTACAACACTCCTGCTAATATATGACCCCAGAATGGTATTTGGGTTTTTGCAAGTGTTACATTGCTGAGTCATTTTTAGCTTCTGATCCACTAAAGCCACGAGATTTTTTTCCACAGCACTTCTTCAAAGGCAAACATTTCCCATTTTGTATGGGTGTAATTGATTGTTCCTTCCTAAGTGGAGTACTTTGTATTTGTCCTTACTGAATTCCATCCTATTCACTACAAATCATTTCTCCGGTTTGTCCAGATCATTTTGAATTTTAATCCTACCTTCCAAAACACTTGCAACCCCTCCCAACTTGGTATCGTCCTCAAACTTCACAAATGTATTCTCTGCCATTATCTAAATTGTTTATAAACATACTGAACAGAACTAGACCCAGGACCAATCCCTCGGATCCCCACTCTATGGGCCCTGCCAGCTTGACTGTGAACCAGTAATAACTTCTCTCTGAGAATGGTTTTCCAACCAATTTATAGTAGCTCCATCTAGGATGTATTTTGCTAGTTTATGAGATGGTAGTGTGAGAGGATCAAAAGCCTTACTTAAGTCAAGATATGCCACACCTACTCCTCTTCCCCATCCACAAGGTTTACCACCATGTCAAAGGTATTGGCTATTAAGTTGGTTTGACAATTTATTCCTTACAAATCCATGTTGACTGTTCCTCATCACCCTATTATCAAACAGGCATTTGCAAAGTGATTGCTTGAGTATTTCCTCCATTATCTTCCCAGGCACAAAAGTAAAGCTGACAAGTCTGTAACTCCCCTGGTTGCCCTTATTCCTCTTTTTATAAGATTGCCACTACATTTGCCCTCTTCCAATCCTCTAGAATCTCTCCCATTGCTAATGGCTCACATCTCCTTGGTCGGCTCTTTTAGCATTTTAGGGTATGTATTTCATCAGGCCCTGTCAATTGGAAGATATATAACTTGTCTAAATAATTCTTAGCTTCAAATCCTGCCTTTTTCACTGGCATTCACTGTTTTGATGTTCAATCACTACTAACCTTTATGGTGAAAACTGAGAAAAAACAAGTCATTTAGTATTTCTGCCATTTCCACATTTTCTGTTGTCAACTCTCCTCCCTACCCCTCATTAAGTAAGAGGCCTTCCCTGTCCTTGGTCTTCCTCCTGCCTCTATTGTATTTGTAGAATGTTTTCTTTAGGTTTTCATTAGTTTAATCTCATTGTGTGTCTTGGCCTTTCTAATTTTGCCCCAACATACTTTTAGTTGTTTATATTCATCCTTTGTAATTTGATCTGGTTTCTTTCTCTCTTTTCTTTTATTTTTTTTTTTTTTTTTTTTTTTTTTTTTTAAGTTTCACTTGCATCCTGCTGTCTCATTTTCCCAACAGATATCTGGATTCTTGAAGTCCCTCATCACCACCAACTCTTGTGGCTTGTCATCTAAATTGGTATTGTTTTAGAGTGAGGACTTTTTTTTTTTTTTGAACAAATAAAACAAAACATGAGCCAAATATTCTGCAGAGCAAAGGTGCTTATATCCAGCCTTCCCACTGCACAAACTTTGAGAAACAATGCATATTCTTAAAAAAAAATATATTCAGAGTGCCACAGTGGGTTACTCCATCAACCCTCCCCTCCTCAGTTTAAATTTTAGATGCTGGAGCCAATCAGTTAAGAATAGACCTGATAATTCTGCTACCTTTCATGACTCTTCCGCTCGTATAAATAGTGGCAATGATGTCCCACTGTTTTGTGACAGAAACTTGTTTTGCAAAACTAGAGCCTTGTATTTGCTTGGTGGTTAGTTAAGTAATATACTATAATTAATTTTTATACTCTTAGGCCATGATCCTACAACTGAATCGGTACAAGCAGAAATCTCTGCTCACGTGAAGCCCAAATGAAATCAACAGGATTCAGAGCAGGGATCTGCTTCCACTGATCCAGCTGCAGAATCTGAGCCTTGAAGACAATTTGTTTGAATTACATGAATGATACAAGACAGTTTAGAACCAGAGATTAGCAGATTTAACCAAAAAAGAGGCCTTATGAAACTTAAAGCAAGGGTTACTTCAATATAAAGCAGTTATTTCAATATAAATATCGCCTTTAATGTTTACAACCAATCATAGGGTCATATCACTAGCACAGGAGTTCCCAAATGGGGTCACAGCCCTCCTGTGTGTGAGGTCGAAGCATATAAAGTACGTAAAGCCGAGCATGTATAACAAAATGGCAGTCTCTATGTGGGATGATCTTGCCCATATGGTGGGTGCGAGGTCATGCTGCATGGAGGGTCCATTTTAAAATGGCATCACCCAGGGAAAGTGTTTGGGAACTGTTGCATTAGGGCATAAGAACCGTAAAGGAAAACTGATGAGCCTGTTTCATTGTTTGAAGTGAGATGCAAAAAAACCTAAAAAATTCAAAATAGAGAAAAATTAATGTGCTGAAAATTCAATTTTAGTCATCCAACATATCAAAGGACTTTAAGAGAATTTTTAAAGAGTATAATTTAATCTACCCATAACCTTTCATGTTGCAGCTGAAAATGCTATTGATAAATTGACAGTCTTTTAATGTAAACAAATACATTTAGAAACAAGGTTCCCTGATTCACATCACTACCTCTTTTATAAATGAAAACCAGGGCAACTGTTCTTTCATACATTAGTCTTTCCCAGTATAAAATAAATGTAAGAACAGTTCAATTGAAAACTGAAGAATGACTGGAAGATCCTTTGAACATACACATTAAAATCTAGTTTTTCCACTATTTGGGCTGTTTTAATACTTAACTCGTTTTCATTATCCAGAATAGTCCATTTCACTTGATTCATAGTTATTTTCCACCTCTCTTTCTTGCATAGCGCAACCCCACAATATATGGTTGGAATGCTGTAGATCTTCTTTTAAAAAAAGAAGTCACTAGGTAGCCTAAAAAAGTTCACACATACTTCTTACTTGGCTTATGTTTGGTAAATTCTTTTTTTTTTTTTTAAACCCACCCCAATGCACCTTATTTTTTCTAAGTTTGACTGCCAGGGTCTCTGTCAAAGTTTTAGAATTAAGAAAGAAAACCTCACTGGCTTTAAGATTTAATAGAATTTAAAAGGAAAAAAAAAAAAAAAAAAACTTTCTGGACTGCATAAGTAATCTGGAAAAAGTTGTAAACAGTGATGTGGCAAAATTTGCTGATATAAAACTACAAAATGTAGTTAAGTAAACTGAGGCTTTACAAAGGAAGCTCACAAAACTGGGTGACGGGGCGACAAAATGGCAGATGAAATTCAATGTTGATAAAGACAAAGTAATACACACTGAAAAACTTAATCCCAATAACACATAAAATTATAGGCTGTAAATTAGCTGTTTCCAAACCTTTTTTGAGTGGTATCTCTGTGGATAGTTCTCTGAAAACATCCACTCAATCCACGGCAGCCGACAAAAAAAGCTAACAGAATATTAGGAACCAGAGTCCTGTGGCACTTTTAAAGACTAACAGATTTATTTATCGCATGAGCTTTCGTCTGACTTCATCTGACGAAGTGGGATTTTCTCCCACGAAAGCTCATGCGATAAATAAATCTGTTAGTCTTTAAAAGTGCCATAGGACTCTGTTGTCTTTCTACAATAGACTAACACGGCTACCCCTTTGGAATATTAGGAACCATTAGTAAAGGGATAGATAATCAAGACAGCAAGGGCTGGTCTACACTAGAGAGTTTTGACAAAACAGTGCTGGTGTACACAGTGCGAACACCACCCCATCCCCACTGCACTCCCCGCCAACAAAACTGCCCTGTTTTCTTCGACAAACTGGAACACCCTTGATGAGAGCTGTAGGGCTTTCGTCAGTCTAGCTGGGACGACTGTTGATGTAGACACTGCGCCCCGGTGGTG
The DNA here is from genome assembly GCA_007922175.1 of Pelusios castaneus. Lineage (NCBI taxonomy): Eukaryota > Metazoa > Chordata > Testudines > Pelomedusidae > Pelusios > Pelusios castaneus. The sequence goes on from ML686047.1 coordinate 3,676,653, forward strand.
GGGCTGGCATTCTTGTCAATTTCCCAGCTTTGCTGGAGTAGTGAACTTGACAAGAAAGCTCAAGCAAGACTGGGCTATGGCAAGCTGGGACAGGAGAAGTCACAGACAGCCGCATCCCGCTGCCCAGGGGTGAGACGCACTGGGCTGCTACTTCTGGGAATGGGGTGGGGGAAAGCCCTGGCAGTTTCCCATGGGAAACAGCAATGGGAGAAGTCCAGCGCTGATTCCTGACGAGGGCTTGCCTATCAGGAGCTAGCCAGTGGGTGTCTCAGCTCCCCGCACTACCTGTCTTAGGTCAGTGGAAGTGCTCCTGGTGAGGACACACTCCACCAACCCAAGGAGGATAGAGTGGACATTCAGCCACATAAGATGCCATCTATCAGGTCCACTTATTTTTTGAGCGTAGATAAGTTCTAAATACCATAATGCCATAAAAACGCATATGCCCACACCTGAAATACTGCATACAGTTTGAGTGGCACCATCTCAGAAAAGATGCATTAGAATTAGGAAAAGTCAAAGAGCAACAAAAGTGATTAAGGATATGGAAAAGGGATTAAAAAGACTGGGACTGTGCATTTTAGAAAACGAGATGACCAAGGGATCATAAATGTTATGGAAAAAGTGAATAGGGACCTGTTATATATCCTCTCACATAATACAAGCTCCAGGGGTCACACCAGCTTTAAAAACAGACATAAGGGTGTTCTTCACACAAAGCACAGTAAATGTGAAGAACAACTTGTGAAGATCAAGGCTATATCTTGGTTAAGGAATTAGATACATTCATGGAGGATAGTTCCAGCAATAGCTGCTAGCCAAGACGGTCAAGGATACAACCCAATTCTCTAGGTGTCCCTAGCCTCTGATTGCCAGAAGTTGGGAGTAGATGACAGGGGAATAAATCACTCAATAACTGACCTGTTCTGTTTATTCCTTCCAAAAGCATTGGCCACTAATCTAGATGGAAGAGTGTCCTAACTCAGTACAGCCATTCTTATGCAATATTTTGTTTCTTTTGCAATATAAACGTGTTAAAGAACAAAACATCTCAGCTGTCAATGTTTAACTACATGAGCCTCAAGACACGTCCAAAGGGGGGGTGGGGAGTTGTCAGTACAAATGACCGCCTCTCAGGAATGTGATCACTTTACTAATAATGTCCTACTTACTTACTAATAGCAACTGCTATAGATATACAGTATTAGAAGCTACACAGTAAACTAGCACAGGAATATTCTTCTGTTCCATCACATGAATAACTCTTTCTCCTCACGATTAACAGTCTGTATCTTGTCTTAACGATGCCCCCATCACCCTCTCTAATAGCAGATGCCCCCTTTTTTTTTTCCTTTTATAGTACAATACACATACTGTCATTCATAGCACCTAAAGTGGCAGCAATGTTAAACTGTTTCCTTCAGCTGGATAAATTACAATGCTGTTGGCTGCACTAGAAAGATGCTGTCTCTGGATATGTATTAGATTGATATTAAATAAGAGAGAAAAGAGGCAGTGCCCTTTACATTTTCCATGTTAGATTTCTGATAATTTTGGACTATCCTATTGCATCGCTGCATAAAGTGGACTAAGAGTCATTGTGAAAGTATTTATATTAAAGTAGTAAAAGTACCTCACAGCAAATACTGGACAAAATTTATTTCCATAAAAGTAAAGAGAAATAAGTTACCACTATAACAAAAAGTCTTTAGTACCTAAAATACTCTCGGTATAAGTTTTTGGTTATAAACAAGTTGATTTTCTCTTATAAACAAACAGAGGAAATTAATGTAAACTTTTAAAAACCATGAAATACTACAATTCAGATTTCTTAGAGAAAATTTGAAGTTACTATACTATAACTTATGCCCAACCAGAAGAATTCTTTTATGTTTTACGTGTTCTCATCACCTCTCTCAAACATGCAAAGAATGTAAAGCACAGCTGTGTGTTAAAGTCAAAGAAAATGAAAATATAAACCCCATCATCTACTTCTAACAGGGTCTGACAAGCTTTTTTGTTGACTAGTAAGAAAAAAAATCAAAGTAAAAACAAAAAACAGGCTCCTAAAATACAACTCTGAGTGGCATCATAAAATTTATTGCAGGAACAAAAAAATCTGGGTTGGAAAATTTTAAGTACACATGTTTCTAAAGGGAATAATCTATCAAACCACAGGAGGTGACTAAAACTGCCATCATCATTGCAGTTAACACAAAGGAATGTGGTGGAGGACTGGGACGGGGACAGGACAAAACCCAACAATGGCTACCAGACTCCAGAGGAATTTCAAGTGGGGGGGAGTAGGGAGAGAAATCCCACACAACATTTTGGTTTAAAAAATTAAACAACATAACTAAGACATTACTTTAGTTGACATGATTGGAAAGCTTTATGTAGTAATTAAATGCCCCACAAGTTCTAACATACAAAATGGATTTCTACAACTTAATACAGAAAAACTGAAAGCACTATTCATATCACTCCTTTCCCATCCAAATAATATTTCACACAAGAGTAGCACTCAAAGAAAAGTAGACTATTGGAATTCAATATAGCACTTTGCAACTTGCAGCAAGTGAGTAATATTAAATTAAATATTTAAGATATGGAGAGCTACAGGTTAGGCTAGACACAAAGTGCTGGTTTTCTGCAGTTGAGGCCTACAGAATACTGTCAGGTTATACCAACACAAGGGTGGGTTTTTTTGTTTTTAAGGTACCACCTGGTTTCTCCAGCTCTCACTGAGTCAAAGTATTAAAATATTTACAGCCACGTCATGTTTGTGTCTTATACACAAAATGCACCTGTATATTCTAGTGAAACTGCTGCTGAGTAGAAGCTTGTATTGCAAAATAACAGAAAAAGTAGTTTAGACAAAAATATGGACAAATGTTTCCTAAAGATTTGATATAAAACAGCAGCAATCTTGTTTTAAAAGTTATGAGAGCAAGATACTGTAGTCATTTTAAATGATTAGTTTACACAAAAATAATCAGATTCTAGCTATTGTTAACTGCTTTTATCCGCCTACACTTTCCCTTGCACATTTCCTTCCCATATGCAAATCTTTTACATTCCATTTCAAAAAATAGGATAGTTATACAAGGATTAAAAAAAATCTTCCTCTTTGGCTTGATCATGCATTCATGTCTGAAAAGCTTCCATGAACTTTTAATACAATCTCACCTTAAAGCCCATGCTACATTAAAGAGACTTTTGAAATTTTGTGCCCTGGACCTTGAGAATTCAATGCACAGCACATACACAAAGTTATAATTGCAACGCCTTCAAAACATTTTGCTTGCCACACTTTCCCAAGGTTTGTGATCAAAGCTATTTTTATAGGATTAATCATTTTAAGCTGCAAAACACAAAAATTCACAAAAACATAATAGTAAAGTCTGCAACAACAGTTCACAGGAGCTAATTTTAATGTAAGCACAGTGGACCAGAAAATAGATTTGACCAGCTGGCTCAACTCATCCTGAGGCCTACAACTCAGCATGCACTTTTCCGCCTCCCCTCACCCCGAAAAGTCACTATCTATCTGTTCTAATTCCCCAGGAACAGTTCAAGCTCCTCTCCATCAGGCAACCTAAAAGTACTGTTACTACTATAAAGCATTCTGTTTTTGAAAAAGCTATTTGTTAGAGCAGTTAGGAAAGTTATAATACTATTTACATTAAAAACAGAGTTTTAGTTTTCTAAATCTTGGCTGCAACCTAAAAAGATCTAATACTAAAATACAAGGCCATCTCCAGCAAAACTTCCTCTAATCTTAAAGCTACCTCTTTAGAGTGGGAAAGATTTCCAGTACAATTTTATTTGGTCTTTAAAGACCTCCTCCCCATGGTAACAAATTTTTGTTGGTCACTTGGATGATTGCGTAGAACCAATTTCACTGAACTTAAAAAAACCTCACAAAGTTTGGGGGAAAAAAAAAGAAAAAAAGATATAGCCAATGTATGTTTGTCTAATAATCTTTTATCTCCATAGATCTTAAAATGCTTTAAGCTATACATATGTGAGAATTAGTTCACCTGCCACAAAGTCATTTGTTACCAAAAAATATTTGGAATGAACTGCAAAAAGTCCAGTACTGATATTGTTGAAGTCAGGTTGCTATATTAACATAACTTAGTGCCTTTGCAAATGCCTCAACTGCTGGAGTAAAAATTCAGGTCTTAAAATATAAAGCTGCTCCTCTAGTCAAAGTTGTCTTTGGTCGGTATAAAAGTCTGTGTGTGTGTGTGTGTGTGTGTGCGCGCGCGCGCGCGTGTGAATTTTGCAGAGGAGCAGCTTTATCTTCTAATCTAGAAGAGTGCAATACATAAAGTCTCATTCTAACTTAAGCAGTAATTATTGGTGTTACTATATTTTTATTCTGCCATAAACAAGTTTATTCCCACTCCAGCTATAAAATAAATATAAATATCAGAAAGTGTGTCAGGGCGCTAATGTTTATTCTGATCCTGAATTAAACAACCATTAAAAAATTACTGTAATTGAAAATGATTGGCAATAAAAGGTTATTTATTAATTTAAATACCACTTCCTAATAAGCATTGTCTCCAGTTTATAGCCATGAGTGAGGAATCACACCTCTCAAACAGGTAGCGTTCTGTGGTTTTCTGTTACATACCAACATCTCACTCCTCCCCCACACAAGCACCAAATCACCCTTCCCCACAGTGTACACACACACTGCCACCCCCTATCCTGTATGCCGGCACTACACAAGCCCCTCCCTTCCCTCTCATCCCTGGGATGGCATGGGCCCAGAGTACCCTACCTCCTAAACAGAGTAGAGCCCCACTAAGCAGCCTTCTCAGCGAGCACTGGGTGCTCTTCCCAAGGGAGGTCCACTAATGCAGTGGTTTACAAACTACAGGTCAGGCCCCAGTACTGGGTTGCGGAGCCCCTTACTGCCACCACCAGAAGACTGAAATGCACTGCTGAAAGATGAAATTGTTGGGTCAGGGGCATAAATGATTTTCTTCAACTGGGTCCCCCCCAAAAAAAGTTTGAAAACCAGTGCTCTAATAGAGAGAGAGCAGGTAGGTGCCTTGCTCCCCTGACCTCACTGCCTGCCAGCCAGTAACCAAGCCCTCGGACCTGTAAAGCCAACCCTGGCATCTTGCCTCCCTGCCAAGCCAGCCCCTTGTGGAAAATATCCTAACAGCAGCCATTTCCCCCAGCTGACCCCCACATCCGCACAGAAAGCCAGAACCTGTGCCCAGTCTGGCCCCACTGCCTGCCCCTCACCCCTCCATGGGCAGTACAGGTGTGCGCGCCCCTGCATTACCTCCTCCTCACATGGCACACACACACAGGGCCAGTACCTGTGCCCCCACCCCCCCGAGTGTGCCCACACAGACACCCCCTGCCGGTTCCCACGCCCCCACCCACACACCCATAGCCAGTACCCGTTCCCCCACCCCCCAGACACACACACCCACCCACAGCCGGTACCCGTGCCCCCACCCCCCACCCCCCAGACACACACACACACACACACACACACACACACACACACA
>ML686047.1:3687192-3721655 GCA_007922175.1 Pelusios castaneus
ACAGACAGACACACGGCCGGTACCCGTGGCCGGCCCCACTAGCCATGCCCCCCGTGGCCTGTGGCGGTGCCAACCCTGCTAGGTGCCAAGCCCACGGTAGCTGCCCTCCCCCAGGTATCTGTGCCCGGCCCGCAGCCCCTCCACCAGGGCCGGTCCCCACTCCCTGTCCGCCCCGCCGTTCCCCCGGGAGCTCAGAGTCTCCCCCGCCAGGTACCTGCCGAGCAGGGCCGGCCCGACCGCCTCCCTGCGAATCCGCGTAGGAACAACGGTGGCTTCTCAATGGCAATCGAACAAAACACAACGGGCTCCGCCCCTTCCAGGCACGGCCCTCCCATTGGCCGAGTCTGAAGCCCGCTGACCTCTCACCCCCGCCGCCATTGGGCAGCAATGGGCAATCACCCCGCCCCCAGGGGACGGACTCGTCGCGGGGAGCGCTCACGCCGCGGCGAAGGCCGAGTCAATGGATATTTCCGGACTACAACTCCCAGAAGGCATCGCGGACCTACGGCGCCCCATATAGTAATTCTGCGCGTGCGCTCCTGCAAAGCAGACGAGGAAAGTCTTACGCAAGCTCTGCTCGACATTATACGTCATAATAGCCGTATGTGACCTCAAAAGGACGTCCTCAAGCCCCGCCCCTTGTGCCTCGCGCCTGCGCACTATATTTTATATTTAAGCCTGAATCAAACGGGGTTGGGAAGTGGAGGTGTATATGCGCACGTGGTCGTGGGAGCGGTCCGGCGCTAATGCATGCCTGCCTCCTTGGGCAATGCTGGGTGGGTGTAAGGTAGCCCCTGTCCTCAGCACTTCCAAGGGGTAGGGGTGAGGCTGGATTTGGGGGATTAAGACATGCACATACCCACCCTGGCTGCAGAGCAGCTGGCCAGGCAGGATATGGGGGTTCCACATACACACCCCCAGGGCCTTGGCCTCGGCCTCAGGTAGGCTGGCTCAGTGAAGCCAAGTCCTGGAGCCAGGAAGTAGGCGAAGCAGTACCTACAAGTCCCTAACTGCCACTAAAACAACATTCAACACTGTCAAAAGGATCCATAGTCTTTAAAAGTGCCACGAGACTCCTTCCAAAGGGGAGCCGTGTTAGTCTATTGTAGAAAGACAACAGAGTCCTGTGGCACCTTTAAAGACTAACAGATTTATTAATCTCATGGCAAATATTTTACTGAAATACACATTTCATGTTATACGCAGGGCTCCACAAACTCAGGGCACTGAGTTGCCCTGGCACCCGGGGTTTGTAGCATGGTGGCTAGCTCCGCAGCAGAATTGCAATGGCAGAGCGGTCCCAGTGCCTAAAAATAGAGCTGCTGGCACCTCCAGCAGTACTCAGCAGATTTGGTGGCAGAGGACCCTGTGCCACCACCAAAAGTGACGGCAGCGGTTTTTCAACAGCAGGGGTAATCAATCCCAGCCTTAGTTTGTAGCTGGGTGGCAATTTTGTTGAGTCCTGAATTAATGCAGTCACAAAATAGCTCAAAACTATGAGCTGAACAAATTGTTAATAACACCTATATCTCCATCATGTCCATTGCCAACTCATGTGGCTTCATAAACAGTACTTGATTCTTGATTGCAGGTGGTGCTTGGCCAAGATGTATTTTCTTCTTTCCGGAGCTGCTCAACATTAGCCAAGCTGAGATAGTAAGACACCAAGTGGTGACAGGCAGCAACGCTGCTTAGGGCAGGCTTCTGCTCCCACCGTGGCAGGGGCGCTCGGTGGCCAACAGTGTTTCTTTCCACATCCCTGGCTCACATAACCCCTCCCTTTTCCAGGGGCATGAATGACTGTGTGTAGCAAAGTTGGAGGTGATGGGTGCTTCCCACTTGCCCCTGTCTCCTGTGTCTTGGCTCCAGAGAGGAGGAAGAGGAAGATGATGAGCCAATGCAATTAGCCTAATAATTGTAGAGGCAATTTTACCCCCTCACTCCCTCACCAGCCCTGAACAGGGAAGACGGGGAGCCCAGCTGAAGTCCAGTAGGATCATCCTGTCTATCGGGAAGGGAAGCATAGAGTGGACTGGTTTTTTTAATTTAAAAATTTTTAATTCATTTTTTTAATTTAAATAGATTGACCTTATGATTATGAATTTTAGCTACTTCTTTCTCAGCATGTAACCTGTGAAAGTCACTAGATTTGTCGCTGAGCGCTTTGGCACTTACTCTATCACCAAGTAAATTTAAAAAAAGAGTCAACTCTAGCTATAAAGTCACCAAGTTGAGAAAGGGGTTGAGACATGCACATACCCAGGCCCTATGGTTGCAGATAGGCTGGCCGTGCTGTGTGAGGTAGATTGAGACACCTGCATTCCCAAGGCCTCAAAGATACTGGCAATGCTGAGCAGAAGGACTTGTAGAGGGCAGTACAGTGAAGTCCCAGCCAAGCCTCAGGAAGCGTTCCAGCTCTTCTGGCGTCAGAGCTCCCATTTTTGAGCAGTTAACCAAGAAGTGCCTCAATGACAGCTGGACCGTACCCAGTTGGGCATTAGCCAAGGTCATGTTACACAGGCCTGGGATTGTGGGTGGAGGATCTGCTATCTGTGGACAGCAGGTGGATGTATGTATTCATCTTCTTGGGTCCATCTATAGCAGTTGATGCTGCTGACTGTGGTCTGTGACTTCTCACCTCAGAGATGTAACTGAGGTTGACAGGAAAGATTAACGAGTCTCTATTCTTTCCTTAAGGATAGCCACAGGAATGGATGAAGAACACTAGTCTCCATGGGAACCATTGGCAGAAACTGTGCCCCAAATGGCGGTAGTATGCAGCATGGATGACATTCAGATTCTCCCCTCATTATAAGGGGTTTTTTGTTTTGTTTACTTTTAACATTCCTGATCTGTTCTCCATACCTAATATTACTTGATTTCCTGAATGGATGCGCACAATGACTTTGTGCTGCTCTACACAGGCCTCTGGTTGTTCCATCCCTCACTTCTCAGCCCTCCGGCATCCAGGAAGACCTTAGGGGAGCCCAGATGAATCATGGGAGAAGACATCAGACTCCTATACGCTCCTGGAAAACTCCCATTGTTCTATGTCTACATTTTCTAGACTCTCAAAATCAGAGGCTATCTGGGGCCCGAGGCGAAGGCCCATTGTGGGGCCCCTACAAGGCCTAAACCCCTAACTGGCCCCCATGCTGGTCCCCGCGGCCTGAACCGGCCCCCGTGCCCCAAGCTGGCCCCTGGGCCCTGAGCTGATCCCCACACTGGCCCTCGGGTTCCCGAGCGGGGCCCCCGAACAGCGCCACGCCGGCTCCCAGGCCCCGCGCCAGCCCCCGAGCTGGCCCCTGGGGCCCCGAACAGGACTGCACCGGCACCCAGGCCCCTGATCTAGCTCCTGGTCCCCGAACCGGCCCCCAGCCCCCAAACCAGCTCCCCCTACAGCACTTACTTGCTGTGGAGGCGGGGACAGGGCGGAGTGGGGAAACACGGCCAGCAGGAGGGAGCCTGGAGCTGCGGCAGGTGGCTCTCGTGGCCCCAGCCCTCAAACTGTGCTGGGGGGCGGGGCAGCAGGGGGAGCCTGAGCAGCGCTGCTGCCACTCAGGATCGGCACAAGTGCCAAGTTCGGCACGCGTGCCGGCGGTTGCTGACCCGTTAGGAGAAGCAGGCGACCGACCCTGACCGGGCCCCAGGCGGCCGCCTGCCTCGCCTACCCCAAAAGCCACCTCTGCTCAAAATGGAGGGCAGGATGCATTGTTTTTGCTGCTGCTGGTTTCTACTGGAGTCTTACGAGGCAACAGCAATAGGAAGTAGAGGGCATTTGCTCACCATGCCGACTGGGAGGCCAAGACAAAGATTGTCTCTTACAATGTGTCCACATTTACACCTAATATGAGACCTCAGGTTTGACTGGGGTCTCTGAGCATTACCACAATAATAATTACAAGTGGCATGACTATAATCATAAATGAAATTCCTTTGTTAACATGCTTTTTTACATCCTTTTAATGAAGGTTTTGCTATTTCCACCTTACACACCTTCCCTTCAGTGCTTGCAGATATTTACAGTAATATAGCATTACGACACTACCTTCCTCCCAATCTTTCCTATATGTCGATTGCATCTTACTATATTGTAAATTTGGGATGCAGCCTGAGACTGGAGAGGTGGCCAAATCTAACATATTCCAGTGCAGGATCAGGACTCGAAGTCATTGCATTCGTTCATAGAAAACCCCTACTTCATGCTGTTTTTCATGCTTTTTAATTCTAGCATATGAACAAATCAGAATTCATGTCCCTTCACACACACCCCACTCCCCGCTATTTCAGTATATCCTTTATTGTCAGATTTTGCTTTTTTCCATGCAAGTACTCTGAGACCCAGTTTGTTGAATAAAAGTTTCAATATCTCTTCATGTTGCCTTAAAAGTCTTCCCAAACAATTTTGACAGGACACCTTTCCCATCCTATTCAAATCACCCCAGCATAATGAATTCTCTTTGGAACAAAGGACTCTTTGTTACACTACCTCTTCAGGCAGTAGTTTACCTCCAAGATTTTCTAAAGCGATTACCTACAGTGCATAGGTTTTTCCTTCAGCTCCTAATGCTGGTCCTTGAAATATTTTTGGTTGTATTCATCTTGTTTCTGGCCTTATCAATTTTAAACACATGAGAAGTTGTTTTCCATCTGTTTTCATGACCCTACCCATGAACTTGTTTAGCAGTGATAGGGCCATATCCCCCAATCACTTTTGTACATAGAACTCCGCAGGAGACAGATCCCTGGGGCACTTTACTACTAAGCTGTTTTCTGCACGCAGACTTGGCCATTTAGGCCATGTACACACTACAGACTTGTCCCGCAATAAAAGTTATTGCGGGACAAGCAAGAGTTATAATTATAATGCTTTACTGCATCCACACAGCACTCCTTCTAGCGAAAGGAGTGTTCACACGCTCCTTTGAATTTTCGCTAGAAGGAGCAGTGCATGGTGGGTTCCTAACCCACCATGCACTACCCTGCCAGCCGAAAGGCTGGCAGCGGTGCTGGCTTGAGCCCCAGTCCTGCCTCTGGAGCTCAGATGGACTGGGGCTCCCTTGCACAGGTGGGGCTCAGCTGCTGCCGGCCAGCTGAGCCCTGGCTCAGCCAAGCCCCGCTGCGGCAGCTGAGCCCGGGCTGCAGGGGCTCCAGCTCCCCTGGTGGGGCTCCAGCCCCTGGGCAGCAGAGCTGGGCTCAGCTGCCGCAGTGGGGCTCCAGCCGCCAGGTTCAGCGGGATTCAGCAGACTGGCAGCAGCTGAGCCCTGCCACACACCGGGCTCCAGCTGGCTGGGGGCAGCCCAGCCCCTTCAGCCAGCTGAGCCCCAGTCCCTGGTGTGCTCAGCTGGCCGAAGGCTGAGCCCTGCTGCCTGCCAGGGTTGGGGCTCAGCTGGCCAGCAGCAGCCGAGCCCCGCTGGAGCCCGGTGGGTGGCGGGGTTTGCCGGCTGCAGCCGAGACCTGACACAGACCAGGCTGAGCAGGGCTCGGCTGCCGCCAGCCAGCACTGGAGCCTAGTGGGTGGCGGGGCTCCAGCCGCCAGCCAGCTGAGCCCTGAGCTCCTGCAGAAGGAGCCCAGTTGCCAGCTTGAGCCAAAGTCTGGCTCAAGCCGCTATTTGTCAATTTCATGGCTCTGTTTTTTCCTGGTACTGCAGTTACGTCCACCATTTATACCTCTGTCTCCTTCCCTCCATTAACTCTTCCCAGTTCTTACCCTCTCATTTGCTCCCACTCTCTCTACCCACATCTCTTTCTCCAGTTTTCCCTGTCTCTGTTCACTAGCAGAGATATGAAATGTTGCCAGGCTCTTTTTCATTACTTCTGATGGGCCCACTCTTTTCTGCCTAGTAAAGCAGCTGGGTATCTGAGCTGCAATCAGGTGATTGTACCAGGTGGCACACTCCTATGATCACCGAATGGTTTCCCATTCTGTTTGTTGTGAGGCACCAGCCAGTAGACAGACTATGTAGATGCTCCCACATTAGCAAGGATACCAAAAACTAGAGGACCAGTTTGGAAGTTGGGGATGCGGGGAGAGTGGAAAGCACAATTAAGAATTATATTCCCCTTCTGAAACAGGCAAGTAGCATCAAGTATTCAGTCATGGTCTCTCCCCAGCTTGTGTATCAACAAGAGTAAATGCCTGGCACAGATCCAGGTTCCAGGTGAGGTCTTAGAAAGTATGGAGCCAAAACTCCTCTGTGACAAGGTTAGATAGTAATCACCTAGCACTATACAGAACTACTCTATGAGATGACTGTTCGAAAATGATCCAGAAAATGATATTTGTAATTGCATCCCACTCTATATCCAGAATATTGGATTAACTGTGAATGTATTTATGAGCAGAAGATGTGCATTTTTGTTTATACAGTTACCCATCTGACAAACATCCTCTGGGATGATCTAGGTATACTTGGTCCTGACTCAGTGCATGGTGCTGGATTAGATGAACTCTTGAAGTCCCTTCCCTACATTTCTATAATATATATTAAAATATCAAACTATAGATTTTGGTCATCGGATGGAGTTTAAAACTCCTATAACATCCATGTGCAAGCCACCTGGATCTTGGGTCAAGTTGTACAGTGATAAGCAGGTGCTATTCCCTCCTTTGCTGAAGGAGGGGAATGAAATCCTGGGCTCTTCCTCCTTCAACATATCAGTCAATAGAGCCTAGTTAGGTCTGGAATGTGAGGGAGTAGTTTGCTGCCTGTAGAGGCCAACAGAAAATTAGCAACACCTCCACCCCACCCTGCTGATCAAAGAGGAAAGCAGGGAGGACACTGACAATCTAACCCATAGTTGTTTTTGTTTTTTTTAAATGTATCCACTGCATTCATCATGGAATCTAATCTTATCTTTTTTTTCCCCCTTAAAAGACGCTGTAAAGTGAATGAGGGGCTGTATTTATCAACAGTGCAGAATTCTGTTAAATTTCAGATGTGCCTTTTGCATTAACTGTCTGAGACTGTAGGAAAAAATGATGCAGACATTAATTTGAAAGTGTTTAGTAATTAATTTAATGAACCCAAAAGCAGCTAGGACACATGCATAACTGATCCGCAATGTTTCTTCATTACTCCCAAAGCTCTTAAGATACAGGTAAGCAGTCTAAAATTGTGTTAGCAAATTTCACTTGAGTTACATAAAACCGTAATATTTCTCTTCCTGCAAGAAGAATTATTAGTCATTCATCTGTTTCCCTGTAAAATACTTATACGAGTGGGGCCTCTTTTTTCCAAGGCAGGTGAAATTTAAGAAGCCCTCTCAGACTGATTCCAGATTCAATAAAACCCTAGCTGATCATCTTTGTATCAGGGTCAGTTTGCAACCCCCCTCCCCTTCGCAGATAAGCAGTCAACCTGGATTCCATCTCCTAGCTGGTGGAGTCAGGTTGGTAATAGGTGAAGAAAGAAACAAAACTGGCTCAATAGTCCTGCTCAGAGCAAGAGTTGCAATATTTTAAGAGCCCTACACTACCCTAGGGGGATGCCAAGGGAGCATTTTTAGCATGGCCTAATGTATCCAACTGGCTTTTCTCACTTCCCTAGTCCATTTGGCAACCCTACAGCTAAATATCTGGATTCTGATGGTGAGGAAAAGGTCTGACGTAATTGTGTTTGTCTATTGGTGGGTTCCAATGTTAGTTTAGCTCTGACTATTCTAATAGATTAGGGATTTCTGTGTTTGTCTACAGAATTGCTTTCTTTTACTGTCTGTTCTTTGAGGGGTGTAAGGGGAGTTGTAGCTAGTAAGATAAAGCAATAAGAATGCTAAGTAAATTGATTTGAAAATAAGAAACAAGGCAGTTCTGTAAGATCATCTAAGAGCAAAGAAGAAACTTAGGGCCAAACTTTTGGTCTTGAAAGATAATGTTGGGTACAACTGCCTTGTGTGTGCAGGAATAATTGTGCTAGAGAAATTTTGATGCCAGAGAATTTGGAAGGCTGTAGAAAGGTGAATGTAACTGAGCTGGTGCTGCAACCAGATCAGTTTTTGGAGACACCTTTGACAGTTTAAGGGGTTATGCAAGATGGACCATTGGTAAATAAACTTATTTCCCAAAACATCACTGACATTTTTCACCGCTCTCCCAAAATTGAATTGCGTCAAACCAACAACCATTTCTCTTCTTCATGATTTTTATTAGCCAAGTTATTTTTAAAAATGAAACAATATTTTCCAACTTTCTGGTACTCTTGTTCTAAAACTATGTTCCCTGAAATCTGTTAAACACAAAAGAAACAGATTGGTTTCTATTAGCATCTTTATGCAAGATAATTTTGGATGTCGATGGGGTATTTTCACAGGATGGGAACTGTCTGAAGTCACAAAACTACAACTTTTGATCTGTTTGGAAATCTGAGAACACTAGTGAGCATGGTGTGCCGTGGGAAGGAACTTTCTGTCAGGACTCAGTAATTTATCCTTTCCCAGGAGTCAGAGTCTCCTCAAATTTGGAAACTTTACTGGAAATAAGATATTTTTATTAACAAATGTTGTAGGCCAGTAATCTGTTTATTTTACTTTATCTGATGCAAAAATATTCCTAGCACTATCATCAAGTGATAAAGGAAGAAACAATTATCTTTATAATATTCAAGATTAGGATTACAGGCCAGCTTTTCACACAAACCTCAACTTGGCTGTTTAATTGTGGGTGGAATAATGTATGCCCAAAATAAAGACATACAGTCCTTCACCTAGATTTATGCCTGCTGTAACTTTCACCTGGTGCAATCTGGAATGGTGAATTGCTGTGTCACTCCAACCTCCCACTCCTGGAGCCTGTCCTGCTCTGCTGAGAGAATCCCCCACTCCTTGGCTGTTCACACACAACCTCCAGCACGTAAGTAGCTCTCAGTCCCAGCTGAGTAAATGCTTCTAAGCAGCCACTCTTTGGATTATACAACAGCATGACTCTAGCAAATACCCCCAACCCCAGATACAACCCTACTAACCTCCATTTTATAACGTTCATTTATGTCTCCTGAAAAATGTAAACTCCTGTAAATTCATCTATTTACCAAAGAAATTGATATGCATCAGCCTTTTTATTCCCAGTGAAGTCTCCAACACACTTCAAGCTAAGTGCACTGTTTTAGGTACAGCAAAACAAATGTATTAACTACAGAAGGATTTTAATTGATTATAAAACTAAGCAGAAGTCAGATTTGGTCAAAAGAAAGAAAAAAATTAAAAGCATTGTAAGATAAGCGTAACACTTTCAACAAGCTTACAAACGCAGGCAATCCTTACCACAGACCGGTTGGCTTCCCGTTAGCCAGGCTCTGCCCCCTCTGGTCAGCACATCAGTGGCTTGGTGGTGGTAGCAGATGGAGGTGGAAGAGAAAGAGTATGGCAAATGTCTCCCTTTTGTATAGTGTTCCTTCTCCCTTCTGGGGCATTGCTGTGTCCCCCCTCAGGACCAGGGGACAAAGTGTCCTTTTCCATGTCCTGAGTCAGGATTACCTCCTGAGGGTTCCAGACTGACCAAGGGAAGGGAGGTGACTCACTTGAGAGTCCAACTGATCCTCCATTGATGCTCAGGCCAGTCCTTTGTTTCTGGAAGGCTGAGGTGGATTTGTCCTTGATGAGGTGTGAATGGCTCCTCTGCTCCTGGAGAGTTTTGCCTGGACACATTTCAAGCTATGAGGACACATCTTTGGGATTGTTACATAGTGAAGCCTCATAACCATACACATGAGAGTGCAACAAACATATTACTTTAACTATAATTATCAGTATCTGTAAGATTGCCTCCCCCCACCCCTGAGGGTTGAGGGGAGCAGGACCTACTGGTCACACTGTAGTCTATGGCCAGCAGGATGAGGAGGATTGAGGTGTAGTCTGTGGCCAGCAGGGCGTGGAGTGAGGATTCTGAATGTCCAGGATCCACCGGCAGGGGGAAAGGTCGGGAAGCTATCCACCCCCTCCTCCAGTTGTCCCAGGCTTGGGGATTCCCTTCCATCAGGAAGGGCTTTTTAGGGGAAGTAGTGCCAGACACAGGGCCTGCTTCACCTCTGCTGGAGCTGAGGACTACAGGTCAGTTTTCTTTCAGCTCTACCACCAAATGGGCCACCCCTTTTAAGGGCTGCACCTGACGGAGCATTTGCTGCAGGTGTACGCTGGCTGTGCCCAGAATGAGCCCTTAACCCCTGGTTTCCCAGTGGGGGGATTGTATATATCACAGTACCTCAGGAACAAACAGGAGCATACCAAAGACACGTTGTATAACACACTTTATATTAAACAATACACAATTATACTGTAAGGGTGAACATGGGGGTGCAGGGCATCACATATGCAAAACCTCTTTTGTATGCTCACACTGCCTCTTCCCCCTTTACACCTTATCTCTGAGTAATGTCTTACACACTCAACAGTTAATCTCTATTCTGAGGACTCACAGATCTACCTCTTCACTGACCTGTCTCCATCAGTCCGAACTAAAAGCTCTGTCTGTTTCTCCGACATCTCCTTTTGGATATCTAACTGCCAAAACTCAATCTCTCCCTCAAGCTCGTCCTGCTCCCTTCTTTCTCAATCACTGGAGAACAGCACTGTCCTGTCTCCAATCTGGAAGTTATCTTCCACTCCCATTTCAGGCTGTCTAAATATTGCCAGTTCCTTCTGCATAAGATATGACAAGACCTTTCTTATGCTTCCAGCTCTTATCTCAATTACTGAAACAGCCTTCTCTCTGACAAATGCCATCTTGCCCTGCTCATATCTTTTCAAAATGTATTTCCCTAACCTGTTGCTTGGATCACATCATCCCTCATTTTGCATCCTTCCTTTGGCTCCCTCTTCCCAGTCACAGGAAAGATAAGGTCCTTGACTTCATTTTCAAGGGCCTTCACAGTCAGTCCCAAACCCTAACTTTTATCTTTCATTCATTATCTAGGCATAACTCACCTTTCTACATGGCCAGTCATGTCAGTCTCATCACCACTTAGTACATTTTCAAACAAGCACCTTTGTGCTTTCCTCTCTGCTGCTCTTCATGCTTAGGAGAAGCCGCCTGAAAACAGCTGTGAAGCCACATCACTATCCCCTTTCCTAAGAACTCCCCTGTGCCCTGACCACTGGCACAGTAAAACCTCTGTCTATAATTCTGACCAATAGAGTATCATTGTTTTCTTGTGCTCCTCCATGTATGTCTGGGTATCCATTTGTCATCTCTTTGTCTTATTTTGCTCTTGGTGCAAGAATCGCCTTTTTTGTTCTCTGTCTATACTGCTCCTAGCCCAATGGAGTCCCAGTCCATGTACTCCTAGGCTTTACAATAATACAAATAATTATCAGTTCATGCAGAAAAGTATATCTGGATGTCTAAGTATTCTGTTTACTGCAAAAATGCAAATCAAAGATTACATGCAAAAAATTGGATGCTGAACCATATTGCACCTGCAAAACTGCACGCACTATTTTAGAGGTCTCTACAAAAAAAAAGATAGAGCTTGTTTGTTTAAAGTGAATCACCACAGACGTTCTTTGGCTGAGGAGTGAGGAGCAATTTCTGAATGTATATTTTCTGCTCCAGTTCATTTTGAACTTCTAAACATAACAACGATTTATAGCAGAAAAAAAGTATCTCAACACCAAACTTCAAGAGTGTGGCAGTCTGATATTTGCTGTGTAAGTAGAGTATTTCTATACTCCTATGTACGTATGCATAATATATTAAGAATAAAAAGCAAATCTCAAAACTACAGCGTATAGCTCTGCTTGTGTGTTTTTTCCATGGTTATTAGTCTGATACAAACGAAAAGCACATTAGCTTCTCTGAAAATAAATCTGATTGCAGCTCTACCTTTTCTCTTTGGACCTTAGTTTACAGATAGCAATGGCATTCTGGCTAAGTCACTTGAGTGAATTTCCTGATTTTGCTTATTTGCTTAATTTCCTGTTGGGCTCAGATTTTGCCTAATTCAAGACAAAAAGACCCCTATAAATGGGATGAATGATTGAAACTACAGAGCTACAGAGACACAGTAATTTGATTGCAGTTCAGTATGTGCCAGTCTGAATGGGGCTAGAGTTTCAGAGGAATACCTACAAGCAACGCCAAAAAATGCCTTAATACAGTGTTTTTTCCCTTCCTGAACTATAATCTTGTTGATCCAGATCTCTGCAATCCACATGCATTTTCCCTAACCTAGATTCAGATTTTAATTTGTCCCAAAGACAATGCCTTCCATTTTATAGCATCAGCCTTAGGTCTTTAAAAGTGGTAAGAAAATAAGGAACTGGAAGCTTTCGGTGACTAATATATATGAAGAGTATTAACACATACTGCTAGAATGCCTTTGGAGTAAAGCTACATTATTTGCATCATTATTAGAGTCTTTAGCCCCTTCCTTATTCAGCTTTTCAACACATGGAAAGTCGTATTTTGTCTAAAACATCAGTTCTCAACTGCTGTGTTGCGACATGGCTAAGCATGTTGCCGAGCAGGACCACATTAAAGGGCCTTGGGCCAGTGGGCCCCTCCACCTGGCGCCCCAGTCCTCCAGCACTGGCCTCTGCCGGGAGCCCTGACCCCCAACCGGTGGGCCTCCTCCAGCCTAGGGCCCCAACCCCCCACTACAGCAGCCTGCAGGCGGGCCAGTGCTGGGGGGAGCCCTGGGGCCAGAGGCCACTCCCTGCACCTGCACCAACCCTGGTCCTACTCCGGCTGGTCTGTCCCTGGGAGCAACGAGGCTGAATGGCGCACGGTGCGGCTTCTGGTGTGGCCCGCCACGCAGAAGGCCGTACCCGTGCCAGCTGGCCCCAGTCCCGGCGTAGAGCAACCATATGCTGGCCCACCATGCCCACCCCATCCTTGGGGATGGACCAGCCGACCCAGGGACAGGGCAGGAGTGAAAAGCCTGGCCTCTGGCCAAGGGCAGCCCTGCCCCTTCCTGCCCCAGTGCTGGCAGGGCAGGGGCTCTCCCAGCTGGGGCATGTAGTAATCCACCCCTGTTGCCAGGAGCCAGCCCCCATGAGAAGCTGAGCTGCAGCTTCCCAGCAGAGAGGCTGGGTTTGAGCAGCAATAGCGGGGGGCTTTGCAGCAACAGGGGGAGTGGGGGCTTGGCAGTGGTGGGGGACACTATGTTACATATGGTTGTGCATGCTGCCAACCGTGTTGCAACACAAAAAAGCTTGAGAATCTCTGGTCTAAAACAAATATAGAAAGAAGAATTATGCGTACAATTCACAACAACTAAAATATCTAATCTGATCTACATCTCTCAGGCTTCTGTATTCGGCCTATCACCATGGTACTGAAATACGGCACTAAAGTATTAAGCTACAGAAGCCTGGAACAAAGTGTTTTTCTTTCTTTCTCCCCAGCAGAAGAGTATGACTTTGTCTGTGTTGGGCTTTTGCCAGATCAGTTCAGGGAAGACTATCAAAAAGTTGCACCTTGATCTGAATACCATCAGTGTACGGCATGGTCTGATCTTTTCTGGCAAGCAGTCCCACACCTGGAGGCCTGCTGCTGAGAATGCTCTGTTTCCAGAGCCCATGTGTCAGGACCTGGAGCCAGCCAGCTGCATCATCTTTATGGAGCACACTTGTTTTGGAGATCTAGGATGGTCTTTTAGGACCAGAACTTTGAACTCTACATTGATCCTGCATATGGAGACCAGAGTTAAGGCTGCTCTGAAAACTGAGCATACTCAGACTGATCTTAAAGCTTGTGCAGTTAGTGAAAGTGCTGGGTCTTTTCCCAGACAAACCTGAACGTGTCTGCGTATTAAACATTATGCTTGTGTCATGCCTTTTCTTTGTCTGTCTTCGAGGTCTTGTAAGCTCCTTGGAGCATGGACTGTCTGTCTTTAGAGGTCTTTCCCATCGATAGTCAAGAAGAATATTGTCAGTGTTTAAATAAAGTTATCTTTAAAGGAACTAAGACCAAGGACTAAGTCCTTGGAGTCAATGAAAGAAGGTTCAGACCCATGTAAATCACTTTGGATGTGACTAAGAGGCTGTCTATTTAGGAGGGTTATATTCTGCCCTGAAGAAGGGATCATACCTACTAAGTCTTTTCCATCTCAGACTACTATGGAACAGACCCTGTGAACTTTATGTTGACAGCTTAAAATTTAAAATGATTTCTGAATGACCAAATTACTATCTGCTGTAATTCCATAGGGCCTGTATTGTTTTTGAACTCATTTGCCTTTCTAAATCTTGAAAAATATGCTTCCCACAGCAAGGGCTGTAATATTTATTGTAAAAGTACTCTGCTAGGCCACCCTCCAGTAATAAAGCCAAGTTTCTGCCTTCCTTCATGACCATGGACACTCATGTGTAGGTGAAGGTTAAACTATCCTGCCCGTTCTTGTAAGCAGGAAGAGTGCAGAGCTATATAGAGAACAGGATTCTGTTTAGTTCCAAACCCAGAAAAGGGCTCAGAAAAGTGAAGCACATAGAGGGAGTGTCAGACAGGCACAAAAGCCCCAGAAAACTATAACAAACTGAGTAAATCTAAATTTAGGCTTTGAATTTCACTCTGTACAATGGTGTATTTTTAAAAGGTATTTAATGGAAATAGGACAATATGTAACTAATATAGAATTTATATATGTATTTTAAACTATTTAATAGCAGATCTTCAGTTACAGCTGGTTTAAATTAAACCCCTTTACATTCAGCATAACCAAAGAGGAATTACAGAAGATGTGAACACGCTAAATGCCACATGTTGCACAGGCGCAGAATGAGAACTGCAAATTACAGTTAATTTCTGATCCCAGGCAGCAATGGATCAAATTCTTTGTCCTTATCACTTTGTGTAGCTATGCTTCCTTGTATTTTTTTTTTTTTAATGATTATGGAACTTGGCGCCTCTGAAATACCTTAGATTTCTTTTATATGCATTAGTCAGGGCCAGCAAGTAGCTACTCTGCTATAGCAACGGTCCCCTGCTAAGGCTTGGTCACCAATTCCAGTTATGTTGCTTTAATTTATATCGCTCAGAGGTGTGGAAAAAAACCGCCCCGCTGAGCGATATAAGTTACATGGACAGAAGCACTGAGGCGGACAGCGCTATGTTGGCGGGAGACATTCTCCCGTCACTACAGCCACCACCAATCATGGAGGTGGTTTTGTTAGGTCGCTGGGAGAGCTCCATACAGAGCGGCTACACCAGTGATTTCACAGTGATGCAGCTGCATCAGTTCAGTTGGCCTGCTGTCAGCTGTGTAGCATAGACAAGGCCGGAGAGTTTGAAGCACACTTGGCAGATGAGCAGTAGTGTGCTCACTGATGTGGTCTCTGGGTACAGCTAACAGCACGTTCTCAACCAGCCTTGTGAGATTCTACTGACTCACTGGCCTGAGGAACAGTGTTCCCTCTAAGGTTTGGCGGCTTGTGTGCAAAACTTTCAAGCCGTGTGCAAAACTTTTTCTGAATACAATTTTTGTGTAAACTCACAGAACAGAAATATTAGGCATTAATTGAAGTTAAACTGATTGTAAATAGAATGAATTAATTGTGTTTAATTAATTGAATTTGAATGAATTTTGAATTGAAATTTAATATTTAGAAAGGTTTTTATTTAAAATTAATTTTTAAAAAGTTTTTGAAAGAAAGAAAGAAAGAAAGAAAGAAAGAAAGAAAGAAGTCAAGGCCACTGGCGGGGGGGACCTGACTGCAGCCCCGGGAGGCCGCCGGTGGGGTGGAGCAGACCCTGGCCCTGGAGGACGATCCCGGGCCTGTGCCAGGAGGCCAAGGCCGTCGGCGGAGTGGAGCCGACCCCGAGCCGGGAAGTCGAGGCGGCAGTGGGTGGGAGCCCGGGAGCCTGCCCCGGCTGTGTGGGGCAGGCAGGCCTCCGCACCTGCCCCGGCCCTGAGCTTGCCTGTTCCGCCCTGGGGGCAGGGAGGGCCAGCCCAGAGGCCAGGTGCAGGCCGGATCTGCCGCGGCAAAGCCACAGCCCCGGGGGTCTGGAGGGGGCAGCGGGCTGTCCGAATTTTTTTTGGTCTGCAAACAGAAGGTCAGCTGCTGTGCAGTCCGTTAAGCCCAGAAGTCCCACGCAGAAGATCAGGCTGCACAGAAACAACTAATCACATGTATGGCATGGAGAACAGAACTCAACTGTCTGCTGCAGTAAACACGGGCCCCAACTGGATGGGCAGCTTCAGTTGTTAATCTTGTAGCGCAGGGGTCGGCAACCCCCGGCACACGTGCCAGAGATGGCACGCGGGCCGAGCCTGAGTGGCACACGGCGCCACTCAGGCTCCCTCGCTGGCCCCACAAACCATGCGGCCAGCAGCTGCGGCGCATGGTTGAGGGCCCCTGCTGGCCCCGCCCCCTGCTGGACGGCGGGACAGGAGGGGAGCGGGTTGCATCACGTTGCCCCGCCCGCCCAGAGCCACGCCGCTGCCGGCAGGGCAGAGCCGACCCTGGCTGGCAAGAGGGCGGGTCAGGTCGGTTCAGCCCAGCTGGAGCTGCTGCTGCCTCTGGTTCCTGGCCCCGGTTCCCACCAGCAGCAGCAGCTCCGGGTGGGCCGAGCTGACTCGCCCCCTTGCCGGCCATGGCTGGGGCCGGCTCTGCCCTGCCAGCAGTGGCGCGAACCACTCCGCTCCACTCCCCTCCTGCCGTCCAGCAGGGGGCGGGGCCAACAGCCCCGCGCCGCCCCTGTAGACAGGAGCCAGCTCTGGGGCAGGGAACCAGAGGCAGCCCGCCAGCTGATGGGCTGGCAGGGCACCTGAAGCCTGGCCCCGCCCCCTTTTGGGCCCCACCCCCAGCACCTGCTGAGGGTGCGGTGGGCGGGGCTGGCACGGAGGCCGGCAAAGGTTGCCGACCCCTGTTGTAGAGGGAACATGAAAAGATGAGTAGATCTGTAATTTCATCCAATGAAGAGCAATGGTTCCCAGCCACCCAGCCCAGTTCAGTATGATAGGGGTCAAAAGGCTTAAATGCAGCTTCCTAAAATTAGGCATGTCCCTCCCTATTTATGCCCCTAAATTAAAGTGGCCTGGTTTTCAAAGGTGCTGAGCACCTACAAAGCCTAATGAGATGTGAGTGCTAAGCGCCTTTGAAAGAATCAGATCCTTTGTGTTTAGGTGCTAGAGCTTTGCTCCTGGCATTAGACCCACATGAGTGGATTCCCTGCCTTCACATGCAGCCCCATAGACCAGTGGCCTGCCCATGTGGATCTGATTGCAGATCAGAACCTAAATAGGGACATGGTGTTCCCCAAGTTTGAAAATTTTGGCCATAGTTCCCTGCCAGGTTCATTTGCAAGAAGGTGCAGTACTTTGGCATAGGCATGGACTGGTGGATTGTTTATCTGGCACTGAAGCGTGGAAAGTTTGAAGAATGTTATAATCCACTGCCTCTGTTTCAGGAACTAGCCAGAAGGCCTTAAGTTTCTTCTAGCCTACAATTTGTTAGGCACCATGCAACACCCCATTACCACCAGGGCGTTTCATGGGAAAGTTTTCTTTCTGCTGGTTACATGTTACAACTTGTACATATTTGTCTATGTCTACAACAACCGTTCTCGCAAAATGACAGAGGCTAGAAGTAACGTGTGGTGAAAATGTACAGCACTAGAAGATATAAAGAAAATCTCTCAGTAGACAGTAAAACAAATGTAGGGAGAAATGACTGCCCCAACCCCAACAGTTGGTTCACCAAACCACTGCCCTATCTTAATTCAAATCCCTGCCAATGACACCTCTTTTCCTGCTCACTCCTTCTGGGCATTGTGGCTACATTTTACAAACGGAAACACTAGTTTCCTCTCTCCCTTTGGTTTCTGAGCATCTTTGGTCTGCCTTTTTAAGACTGTAAGCTCTTGGGACAGAGATTCTTATTTTGGTTTTTTGGACAGGGCCAACCATGCTTTCAGTGTGTAATAAATAATGCTAAAATAGACTAATACGACCTGATCCCACTGGATCAGTTAATGAAACTCTGATTCATTTCCGTAAGGCCAACATTTGGTCCTTAGCAAATTATGGTAATAGCACTAATTACTGACTCATTGTAGGTGCTCCTTTGATTTGAATCAACTGATTTAATTATCATTCCTGTATCCTCAGGTCTACCACCCAAAGCGAAAACAAGCTAAGGTTTTATGGGAAAGTTTTGAAATGCTCCATTTGTTCTGCTGACTAACGGATGTTAGGAGCTAACATATCCAAAGGCCCTTCACAGGCCACTGCAGTCATCTTTGCTGCTATTTAGATCAGTGTGATTATGAATGTATTTCACTCATATGCTAATTTAGTTTTAGGCGCTGCCACATAAATTAGATAAGTCCAAAGTGAGCGCTGAGTGACCGTAAGAGGCATAGTGCACATTAATTCAGGGGTTATTGTGTCAACTATAAAATTAAAAGGTAATGAGGAAGTCCATAGAATCACAGAAGTGTAGGGGTGGAAGGAACCTCAAGAAGTCAAGTCCAGTTTCCTGCACTGAGGCAGCATCAAGGAAACGTAGACCATATTTGTCCAACCTGTTTTGAAAACAGGGATTCAACAACTTCCCTTGGAAGTCTATTCTAAAGATTAACTACCCTTATAGTTAGAAAGATTTTCCTAATATCTAATTTAAATCTCCTGAGGTACAGATTAAGTCCGTTACGTCTTGTCCTGCCTTCAATGGACATGGAAAACAAATGATCACCATCCTCTTTATAACAAACCTTTAACATATTTGAAAGCTGTTATCCGGTCCACTCCCTCAGTTTTCTCAAGGCTAAATCTGTCCAGTTTAAGGTCAAGTTTTCTAAACTATTTATCATTTTTCATTCTAATCCTGTTTTCCAAAATGTTTGTCACCTCCCTCAGCTTGGTGTCATCCATAAATTTCCAAAGGGGTAGCCGTGTCAGTCTATTGCAGAAAAACAACAGAGTCTTGTGGCACTTTTAAAGACTAACAGATTTATTTATGCGATAAATAAATCTGTTAGTCTTTAAAAGTGCCACAGGACTCTGTTGTTTTTATCCATAAATTTGATACACATTAAGTTATTAAAATGCTGTTGGCATTCAAAATATTAAAACACATAATCTGTAAAATGTTATAGCCCCTTGAACAAAACATAGGATGTTGAGCCACATTTTAAATGTTCATATATAAGTACTACTTGTCCATTAATTTTAAAGAAAATCTTAAGAAATTACTTACCTTGCACACTGAAGCCCTGATCTTGCTCCCTTTGACTTCACAGATGAAGTATCCAGTCCCAAGTGAGAGTGCACATGTGGTAAGGTTAAGTCCAGACCAGAACACGGGCTCCAAATCTTCCACCTCACAAAGTCAAGGAAAGTTTAGACCTAGATCTGTTACGGAACATTGTTCTTCTGACCTGGTCCTATCTTGTAGCATACATAATACATGAGATCAAGTGCCCTGAACATCTAATTCCATCTTGCCGTTTTGGATCAGCTGAACCATGCAACGACCTAGGTCAGAACCTTCATGAAAGGTCAGTCAGGTCTTTATCTCCGGCTGAAGTGAATTGTTATGGCAATGCTAAGAATTCCAGGTTGGAATTGGATATGCAGAGCTAAGTTTCCAGAGGGCTTCTACTTTTGTACAGGCACTTTGGCACACATCAGCCCTTATGTGCATTCTTGAACTGTGTGCAGATAGCCAGAATAAGGTCTATGCACCACTTAAATCTTAATGGCACCTTAAATGGTGCTTACTTCTTGCACCAGCTCTCCACCCAGGAGTGATTAATGAAATATATATACCTAGGCAGAATTTGTGCATACAGCTTGGTTAGACAGCCACTTGTCCACAAATCATGACTACACAGGCAAATTCTCAGTCACATGCTTAGGGTTGTGGGTAGTGGTTTTTTTGTGTTGTTTGTTTGTGGGAGCAGGGTTGGAAAATTTGGATTATAATTATCTGACCAAAAAAAAACCCTAAATTGTCTTTGTAGAATTTGCTGAGGGAAAAAAACATTTAGCTCTTTCAATTTTAAATATGGAGACTAAAACAGGGAAGTAAATTAAGCATGTCTGTTTAGTTTTTTAGCATTTCTATCATAGAACATGACTCTCTATTTTAATGGGAAGCAGAGTTTAAGGCTAGAAGGGACCATTAGACCTTTGAGGCTGACTCCCTGTATAGAACAGGCACTTATGTTTCACTCACTTACCCCTGGGTTGACCTAAATTTTCTTTAGATAATTAGCTGAGGGGGAAAAAAATTAGTCTTTCAGTTTTGGTTTAAACTAAAGCATTTTGGTCCTTAGCAGACCAAAAGGCATGGGGCAGAGAGACTGAGGTGCCGCTAAAACATGAGGCTCCTGCAGTAGCTGGGAATGGTGAGGTTGAATGTGCCCAGATGATCTCAGCAGGAAGGTGAAACAAAACTCAAAGGTCCCTGCCAATCTAACTTAGGGGAAGATTCCATCGCTGCTCCCAAATCTGGCAATCAGTTTGCCCTGAGGAGGAGAACAACTAAAGGAAGATTCTCAGTACCACCTCAAAGCACTAGTGTTTCCTGTCCGATGTCCCATCTCCAGCTGTGACCAATCTCAGGTAATTTAGAGGAAAGCAAAAAAAACCAACCCAACACCAAACAAACAAAAACCACTGAAACCAAAAAACCAAACAAACAAACAAAAAATCTGAACAAACAAAAAACAAACAAAGAAAAAGTTATGCACCAGGTAAAAAGGATTCCCTCCTGACCCCTGCAGGTAACCAGCTGAAGCCCTGAAGAGGCAGGCTGGGCTATAGTAATTATCTTGTAGCAGAGCTACAAGTATTAAGAGCTTCTTAAGGGAAATGCATTTCTTCTCACGAACCATGAAGGAAAGGAATGGACAGGGCGAGTCATAGTTTCACAGATTTCACAGCCAGAAGGGACCACCAAGACCATTGAGCCTGAGTTCCCATACACAGGCTGTAGAATTTCTCCCAGGAACTAGAGTAAAGCATATCTTTTATGGTTTGCAGTATTGTTGGAAGTCCCTGTTGGTTCCAGACCTGAAGAAGAGCTCGATGAAAACTCAAAAGTGTGCCTCTCTCACCAACAAAAGTTGGTCCGATAAAATACATTATCTCACTCAGTATATCTTGTAGAAAGATATAATCTCAATTAAAAGACTCCAAGTGATGGTGAGTCCAACGCCTCCCCTCTTTTGATAAACTGGACCATCCTTTACTGTCACGGCGAGGGAACTGCATTTTATTTCAAAGTTAAAATTGTCTACCAGCTTTCAGCCACTGGCTTTTGTTATGCCTTTGTCATCAAGATTGACTGTCAGATAACTTTTCCATGTAAGTTCCTGTCCACAGTGATCAAATCACCTCTCAACCTTCTCATTGATAAAATGGATAATTTGAGCTCCTTGAACTTTACATTCTTTTCTAAACCCTGGATTGTTTTTGTGGCCCTCCTTTAAAAATAACTCCAGTATTTTTCCATCCTTCTTAAAGTGTAGGCTCTATTTTTTGGAAGTGATCTTACCAATGGTGTGTACAGAGCCAAGATCACTTTACTACTCCACCTATCTAATTGGCATCTGTAAATTCCCCAGCAAAGATTTTATATCATTGTCTAGATTGTTGATACAAATATTAAATAACTTTGGGCCAAGAAGTGATCCCTTGAAAAACAGCTCCACTCATTTATATCTCCCCATTAACAACTACATTTTGAGATTTGTCAATGCACCAGTTTTTAATCCATATATAACCTGTGCCCTGTTAATTGCATATAATACACCAGAAGACTTGCACAAGGCCTGTTGACCTACCAAAGTCCCACTCTAAGGTTATGTCTACACTTGTAAATTTAGGTCGACGTTAACTAAGTCGACTTTAAGTTAAGTTAGTTAAGTCAACTTAGCATGTCTACACCTAAATTTAAAGTCGACTTAGGGGGGAACTTACAAAGTCGACCTAAAGCATCCACACTGGACGCCTAGGTCAACTTCCAGGGGCTAGGGGGACCTAGGGCAGGTCCACGGTGGCGGGGGGACACCCCTTGCCCATATTGTACATGGGTACAATGGGGCAAAGGGGAACAGGGACCCTGGCAGGGCATAGGGGCAGGGTGGGCAGGGCTCTGCCCTGCCCTTTGGAGGGGCATGCCAGGCTCCCTCTGTGCCCCCCCCCCGGCAGGGAGGGCAGTGGGGGAGTCCTGGAGTAGCCCTAAGTCGACTTAGGGCTACTCCAAGTCTACACTGGCTTAAGTCGACTTGAAAGGAAGTGTAAGTGCAGTGTGTTAAACAGAGCTATGGTATAACTGATAAGATGATATGAACTGTTCCTTTGGGAACAGAGAATCTGGGGATTCTGAGAGTTTCCAGTGGTCAGTGACTGGGAACTCCAAGGAATTGGCTGGAAGATGGGGAAGTTGGAGCATGCCTATTGCTAACCTCTATAGAGCAAGTGAGGCCTGTAGAAGATAGTGCTTGTGTTGCCAGAGATTGGTGGAGCTCGGGAACTGATCCACAGCAGGCGCAGACAAGGTTCCCTCACTCTTAGGTGCCTCACAACCCCGGTACCCCTAGGAAGCACCCAATTGGGCATGGGAGGATCCTGTGCCCAAAGGTATATTTCACCCTCAGTGAAGCATGCAAGTACCTGAAATGATGGAGAACTCCCCTGGAAGAGACGGAGAGCCTTGTTCATTCAGGCAATGTGAACATCTGGGTTAGAACATGAAAATAAAGAGAGACTAAACTTGTGCTGGAAATGTTATCTAGAATGGAATTAACAAATTAGTCCCACATAAAACTCCACTTGTTTCACCTTTCTTGTAACAAAATGACAGAAAATCATCGGTATATTTCCTCCTCCTGGCCGCCATGTGAGATGGATATTACTTTACATCTTGCTGTTGATTCATGCTCAACATTACTCTGTATTTCAGTGGGAGCTGGGCACACCCAGCTGATGGCAAAATGTCACCTTTCAGGCCTAATAATGCAAAGAAACCTTAGAGAAAATTAAACTGTAAAATGTGAGAAGGAAAAAAGCTTCAAACACCGTCCAAAAGGAGCGACAGCTCACTCTGAGAGCACAGCAGCAATACAAACCACCAGAACTACTGACAATCAGATTTTAATGAGTAATTTCTGACAGGTGTTTGTTTCTTCCTTATGTTTGTTTTAATGCTGGTGCCTATTAATTTCATTGGGTAACCCATTGTTCTTATGTTATGAGAAGGGGTAAATAAAACTTCCCTATTCACATTCTCCACTTCAGTCATGATTTTATAGACTTCTATCATATCCCAGCTTTAACTGTCTCTTATCTAAGATGATCAGTCCCAGTCGATTTAATCTGTCCTCATATAGAAGAAAACCATAGACTCATAGGATTGGGAGGGACCTCGAGAGGCCCTCTAGTCCAGTCCAGAATATATTCTATAGCCCTAATTATTTTTGTTGTCCTCTGTACTTTTTACAATTTAAACGTTTGGGGGTTTTTAAATGAGGCAACAAGAACTGTATATAGTATTCAAGGTGTGGGTTTACCGCACTCGTGTGAATTATCATTATGATATTTGCTATTTTATCTACTCCTTTCCTAATGTTTCTTAACATTATATTAGTCTTGTTGACTGCCACTGCATATTGAGAAACTGTTTCAGAGAACTATCCACAATGACCCCATGATCTCTTTCTTAGGTGGTAACAGTTAATTTAGACCCCATCGTTTTATATGTATAGTTGGGATTATGTTTTCCCATGTGAGTTACTTTGCATTTATACACACTAAATTTCATCTATCATTTTTTCACCCTGTCTTGTAGGATCCCTTAGCTAAGTGCAAAAGCTTACTGGAAGATTTACGATCTTTAGTAATTTTGCATTGTGTGCAAACTTTGATACCTTGCTGTTTACCTGTTTTCCCAGATCATTTATGACTATGTGGCATACCATGGTCCCTATTTACCTCTCTTCACTGTAAAAACTGACCTTTTATTCCTACCCTTTGTTTCCTATCTTTTAACCAGTTACTGATCCATTTCCTCCCTCCCATGACTCCCAACATTACTTAAAAGCCTTTGGGAGAGACCTCATCAATGATATTCTCAAAGTCCAAATACACTATATTCACTCAGTCAATTTTGTCCAGGTCTGGTGACCCCCTCAGAAAATTCTAATAGATAAGTGAGGCATTTCCCTTTACAAAAGCCATATTAACCCTTCCCCAGCGTAGATGACCATGCTATGTATCTGTCTCATAATTCTGTTCTTTAATATAGTTGTAACCAATTTCCCTGGTACTGAAGATAGGTTTATCAGCCTGTAATTGCCAGGATCACCTCTGCAGCCTTTTTAAAAAATTGGTGTTACATTAGTTCCCCTCCAGAGTTTGATTTATGTAATAGATTACATACCACAGTTAGTAGTTCTGCAACTTCATACTTGAGATCCTTCAGAACATTTGGGCCAGGTGACTTATTACCATCTAGTTCAGTGGTTCTCAACTTTTTTGGCTTGAGGGCCACAAGTATTATTTTTACAACTCTGAAGGGCCACCAGTCTCCTCCAGCAGACTCCCTAACCCTGCAGCCAGATAAAAAGAGTTCAGCAAGAAGGCTGCTTCCTCGCTGATCTCCCATCTCCCTGGTTATAGCAGGGAAACCACATGCATTCTGTAGCTCCATGCACTCCATCTGGATCCTTAGGTAGCGGCTCTCTTCGACAGCCAGGGGGATGGACTCTGACTCCACCGGGGACCCCAGTGCCTATGGACCTAGGTGGAACACTTTGCCATGCTCCCTGCTACATACTGGGGGAGGGGAGCATGGATCTACCATCCCCGTGGCTGCAGCAAGGAGCCTGCACCCAGTCTTTTAGCTCTGCCTGAGTCCTTAGACAGCGGCTCCCTGCTGCAGTCAGCAGGAGGGGAGCTGTGGCCACTTTGAAAGCCCCTGCAAGCCACTTTTGCCCCCCGGGGCACAGGTTGGGAACCACTGGTCTAATTTAATGTGTTCCAAAACCTGTTCTATTAAGACCTCAATCTGGGACAGTTCTGTCACCTAACAAGAACGGTTCAGGTGTGGGAATCTTCTCACAACCTCTGCAATGAAGACCCATGCAAAGAATTCACTTAGGACTAGTCTTCACTGATGGCAGCAAATTCGCTGCCATCAGATCAATCTTCCTGATTGACTGCCCCACTCAGTCGATCGAGAAGTCGATCCCCAAAGATCACCCTAGCAACTGGACTAGCGCTGCGCGGAGTCGAAGGCAGGGCTCTCCCCCTCCCCCACTTCAACGCAGCACAGAGGACAAGCTGGGCATAACGGAGTCGAAGGGAGGCCGCCAGATCACCGGTCCCCGCCAGACTCAGGACACTGGTGCTGCGATTCGGGGCACGTGCCCCTTGTCCCCACTGCTTCAGACTCCTGATGTTCTCCTTCCTGGAGACTTTCATCCTCATCAACACTAAGGAGGCTGTCAGACCAAGGCTAGGAATGCGCTACTGTGTCCCAGAAAGTCTCATCTATGTACCTCTCTGCGTCCCTTAACTCCTCCAGTTCTGCCGCGCTGGTCTCCAGAGCTCGTGCTCAGTCTCTGGGCCGCATGCTGCTGGCACTGAATGCACACACCTGCCACCAGGGCAGGTAATTGTCCATGCTGCTTTCAGTGACATAAACAGGCCAGCCTCGGATGCTGAATTTCTGCCTTCATTATTTCTACCCTTGCAGGGTGGGAGGTTGTGTGTTCATTCTTTGGGGTGTGGGATTTTGGAAGGAAGCCTAGTGACCTGTTTAGAGAATATTTATTAGCTGTATCTAGCGTTCAGATTCCCTTTCTATACTTCCTCGCTAAACTCCCTTGTTTGCTGCTCCTGTTCACTAAATCCTCTAGTTGCTAACGAGCTGGCTTTTTAAACCCCTGCTGTACCCGGGCCCTGCCCCCTTGTCAAGAGATCCTGAAGGGATTAGAGATCAGAGCGTGGTGGGCTAGAGCCTCATTAGAAAGCTCTCAGCCTTTCCTAGCAGCCTGTTAGGTTCAGCAGCACACAGTCCCCCAAAGACAGCACACGATGAATTTCCATCAAAACCCTTCTGTTATATAGGGCTCAATCCTCTGCAAAGCCCAGGGGTAGGCAAAGGTGGCTCTTCCTCCCCCCACCTTGGCTTTGCCAGAGCCCGAACCAGCCCCCAGGGTAGGTTATAATAGCCCTGTGAGTGCTCTAACTTGTGCTGCCTGAAGATATCCCACTGGCCCAGGCTGTATCCTCGCCACTCTAGCACCCGCTGACCTTCTCCCAAATCCCCCCATCTCTGGGTCTTAGAGGGAGAATGAGGAGCATAAAGCCAGTTTGACACCACTGTGGGATTGCCCTGTGACAGGAATCCCCACTTGTCCCTTTATGCTAGCGCTAAGCTCTTATGGACTGTTGCATTAGGCCCAGACCCACCGTTTCAGACATGGACCTGATCTCGGAGGGTGTTGCCTTCTCCTAGGATCACTCCCGAATTGGCAGCGTAACCTGCCTGAGCGAGTTATTTCTTAAATCAGCGCGATTAGAAAATGGAGACTGAACGGAAAGGAGAAGGTGGTTCTATTTCCCATTCAGATCCTGACTCCAGCAGCAGCTGAATTTTTGGAGACAGCATTAAAAAAATAGGGGGAGCCATACATTTTTCAAGCAGAAGCTTCATCATTGCCACAAGTGGGAAAAGAGAAGAGGTGGCAGGTGCTCCCGCACACTACATCAGCAAACATTCCAAGTGGAGGGTCCTGCCCAACCATCCAGATTACTCTTTATGCAGTGTGCCAGGGGGGTTGTGAGTGCATATAGGAGTGGGAAACTACCTGTGAGTCCTACTTATTCACCACATGCACAGCATATAGCTCAGCCTCAGCGGAGGATCTGGCCCTTGACTCACAGATATACTTTTATGAATTCCAGTTCTCAGTAAGTTAAGCATTATGCAAAAACAGGACAAATCCATCCAAATCTCGCCTTCAATACAGTAGCAAAGCTTTAACACAAGGGTGTGCAAACTATGGCTTATCTGAGCCTTTCATTCAATCCCCCTTCCTGGCCCCGTCCCTTCCCTCCGCCCCTCTCCTACTACACTGGCCCAGCAGCACTCTGGCTGGAGGACAGTGACTACTCACCCCTCCCAGTCTCATCCCTTCCACCTGCCCTGGCTGGACCACACTGGCCCCTCTCCCGCCACATGGGCCCAGCAACACCCTGACTGGAGCCACTCCCAGCCCTAAACAGCCCTGTGAGCGGTGGCTTCTCCACCCACAAACCCCACCCCTACTCCCCCTGTACAGCTTGCCATACAATTTCAATTTGGGATGTGGCGCTCAGGCCAAAAAGTTGGCCCACCCCTGCTTGACCAAGAAGCTTCCCCAAGCCTCACCCAGCACTGATTTGGCAGATTTAGCAGCTCGCATTTTTCAAATGTGACTTTCATCCTGTTATTCCCTGACTGCCATGTCTAGAAACTCCTTTGTCTTCCTTGTCTGCCCTACCCACAGTCTGCCCTGCCTTCCATTTAATGTCACGTGCAAATTTTGCTGGCAGGCTGCTTCTCCTTTCTCCCCCATCGTTAATAAAGATGATAAATAAAACCAGGCCTGACATGGATGCCTGCAGATCCTCACTGCATTCCTCCCCCACAATGGCTTAAAAAAATTCAAGCAAAATGCCTGCACTGACTCGCCATTTGGAAAATTTTAGAAACAACTGTATCTCAATAGCCTCCTTTAAATTAAAACAAACCACCCTCCTACTGTCCACCTATACCACTGCACAGATGGAAGATTTGAACCTTAGAAGTCCAGGTGTCTGAATCCTTTGTTTAATCAGAGAACAGATACAACATAGGTAATAGGCGTGCATATTTCCCCACTCTGCCCCACCTCAATTATTGCCTAAAAAGACAAGTAGCTCAAGTGTCTATCCCCACCAAGTCCTTGGTTTCTTTTCCAAGGCAGCCAGCAAGAGAACCATTTACGGCAAATTCTGGCTGTAATTTGTCATGTGAGACTTACTCCCCCTTCTACTGGGCTGAAATGACCAAGTTTAATTTAAATAGGCCACAAAACAGGTATCAGATGGTAACTTGGACCTCTGCACTACAAAAGAAGGGCCCAGTCCGGTAACTGTTTGTGACTCCCCTTGAAATCCATGAGAGGTGAGGTTACTCAATGGCTTTCAATCTTCCATTCACCTGGACTGGATTTGACCCAGTAATCTACTGGTGAAAAGTTGTAGCTCTCATGATTAGTCCCCTGGGCCACCCAGTCCCCTCATCAGTATCTATTTTAAATGCATAGTGCAGTCAAACCATTTTTTCTTACTGCAAAAAAAAAAAAAAGGAGCTTTAAAGGTCATGCCCTCCTCTGTGTAGGCGAGTAGCGGTAGAGTTACAAACCTGTGCAATGAGATAAAAGCAGTGTTTGGCTTAGTGGGTAACGCTCTTCCCACTAAACCAGCAAGTTGCAGGTTTAGACCTGCATGAGTACTAATTGTATCTTCACAGTCTAATATTAGGAAGGCACAATGAGGGTAGGAGGGGATGTGACAAAACATCTTAGCTTTCAAAGTTCTTGGTAGCTATGAAGAAAATGTCAAGACCTCGAGACACTGTTTGAAAAGGGAACATATATTTCTGGAGTTCTGCTCAATACATCACCCTACCCCGCACCAAAAAAAAAAAAAAGTTCAGGTTATTGGGGCTTTTTATTTCAATTCCCAAGAAAGTGTGCACCTCGAAGACAAAATGCATCAGATACATAACAGTGATAGTTACATGTCTGAAACAGAATGTGTGTAACACCTAACAGGGTATTTCTCAGAGAAGATGGGTGGTACCAATGCACACAAAGTATTCAAAGACAGCCTTCTTTCTTCTCTGCAATTAGACCATCCCTTGCTTAAAAGAAACATACACCCTCTGCTCTGGTGACCTCTGATATTTGATTCCAGATGGTAGGTTTAGGAAGAAAGAGTGGGTGGAAGAAAGTGCAGAAAGTAAATATCTTCTGAAAAAATAAATTACAGGCTGGATTTCAACCTCTGATGCAAGACAAACTGTGCTAGACATCTAAGATTAGTCCAGAACCATACACCTGAACTACCCCCGGTGGGTATTTTTTATGAAGGATCAAATTCCGATTGTCTCCTCCAAGTATGCATGCACGGAGTGGGAGAGGTATGCAAGCAGCACCACTGTGGCATCCAGTTCTGCATTGCCTCAACCTATGGAGCATACATGTCATATGTCAGTCATGGTTAAAGCTATTGAAGGGAGCATGAGGGTTGGAATAGGTGACCTCCTGAGATCCTTTCCCACCCTAATCTTCTGTGATTCCAGGGCAATGTGGCCAGCTGGTTTTCGTCTCAGAATCCCTCTAGATTTTTAAATGTTACGGGACTCTCAAACAGTCTCAACCACAAAGGTGTTCTATCACTGGCCAGAAGACTCCAATCTCATCCTTTCCAATGATGGCCTGGCTTCCACCACACACACCTTCATTGCAATAGACCTTGCAGCAGCCTGGAAAGAGCAGCCATTGGTGAAGAATGTGGCAGCTTAAGATGGGCTGCTGAGAACACACATCACAAAGATGTGCCTCACTCCAGTGGTTCCCTACCTAACAACAGGTCTAGTTTAGGAACTCTGACTTGATTTGCAAAGCTCTTCATGGACTGGATCTAGGAACCAGAGATATCAACTCACCCTCCGGCACTTCAGTGTCTCCCAGGACAACTCTGCCCCTCAGAAACAATGGAACTGCCTACCTCAAGTGCGTGCAGAAGATGACCTTCTCAACACCTGACCCAAGGTGGTAGAATTCACTCCTACACAAACCGAGAATAGTCACAAACCTCAACACTTTCAGGTCCACATGCAAAACTCCCTCATCACTCTTGCTTTCCTATACATCTTTGCACTGAACAGAATCTGCAATTTCGTGAATGTTTCCTTGGCCAAGGAAATCTCTGATTGACAGCATGACGCATGAACCACAAACAAGAAAAGGAAAAAGTGGGCGGGGCCCGTGTGGGAAATGAGCCAATCAAAGGCCAGAATGCTGACTGAGTGAGCCCAAGCCTGGGTGCAGATGCGGATACATGTAACACCTGGCATGCGGATTGCAGATTGGATAGACATTGATACTGACACTGAGTGTATGCAGATTGGATCTGCACATTTTTGTATCCGTGCAGGACTCTAAATATAAGGCTTGTCTGATGGGCTATAAGGAGAAATGGTGCCTCTAAGGCTAGAGAAGAACAGCTTATCTATATAACTAAACCACAGTTGTATATATGCACGGCGGGACGTGGACGCAGCTCCTGCGCGCGCATATAACTGACACAGCTGTGCGCACGCAGCAGCTGAATCCACGTCAATGCCGTGCATAAGCCTGTGGATTAGATAGCTCGTGCGCACGGCTGCCCTCCTGCCCACCCAGCGGCTCTCTTACACGAATTCCCGCCCAGCGGCTCTCTGCACGAATCAGCGTCGCCTGTTGATCAGCGTCGTCTGTTGCTGCCTGGCTGCTGACTTTTTGCGATTCTTTAGAGAATCGGGGGTTTACTGGTATGAAATGAAATAGCAGCTCCTAACTGCTCCTAACTTTCAGTTGTCATGCGAAGTTTGTTCTCTCAACCTTTTGATGTAGGTATTTTTGACACGTTTGTAACCTGCAGCCTTTAGCAGATATCATTAAATCATGCACATTATTATATGCACATTATTTGTTCATGCACATGATGATAAGTCATGGCTTCCCAATCTCAGAAACCACCAAATACTCTGGGTGGGGCACAGAACTGAGAAGAGTAGAGGAGAAAGTTGCATGGAGCTCAGAGCTATGACCCCATTGCAAATACATTTCTATGGAGAAGGCTCTCTGAAAGTTGACAGCTTTCCACTTCTTCTGCTACAGCAATCACTGATACAGCCAGCCCCGGGAGTAGCTAGCTCTCGTATACTGCACAGGACAGCCACCAGCCAGCCTAAGCTTTCTCTTCTCTGCTCCCACACAACTCCAGCTGCAAGATTATACTAAGCCCTGCCTTAAGAAGCTAGCAGTAGATGCTCTAGGATCCTACTGATGAGTGGGAAGCAAAGAGAAGGAGCCAGCAAAAAAAGAGCAAGAAAACATAAGGCTTGTAGGAGGGTAGTGTCTGAAGTACAGGAAGGAGAAAGGGGAACATTAAACAAAGTATATATACATATCTTGCACTGCTGTGACACGTCACAGGAGATGGGGCAACTATCCATCAATCCTTTGCAGGGAGAGCTCTGCCGGAAAATGTTTGGGAACCACTGTGTGCTTAGATGGTGTACTCCACAAAAAGCCTGGCAGCAAAGGATTAAACAACTTCTGTGACGTGAGCCTTCCTATGGCTTATTTGTAAGGCATGGCAGTAAGAGACATCAACTGAAGCAGATTATGGCCTTCCAGTGAAGCAGAGACTAGGAAGGGGATGAGGAGGTGATATTCAGAGCCGGCTCCAGTTCAGAGTTAAGTTAGTGCTGGAGTTTGTGACTGAATCAGGCACAGAGTTTGGATACGAACGTGCTGAAATGTAGGGAGGTGTTCAAGAGATATTGGCCTCACATGTGACGCTCCTCACAAGCTCTATCTGCTCTCTCATGAGATATCCACCATCTTGCTCAGTCACATCAGAAACAGACCTGACAAATAGGCCCCTCCCCTAATTTGGATCCACTCCAGAACCAAGAAGACAGGCTTGGGTCCATCAGTTTCAGATATAACATGCACGAAAGGGGTTTTGGATTCAAAATTCCAGATTGGGTCTCTCTATTATGGCCATGTATGAAAAAAGGAGAGAGCGTAGCCATTTGTGGGAAAGATTTGTCTCTGTCCTAAAGTAGGAGAACAGTTTCCTTTTCCTCAAGGGGTAAGCAGTACTATTTCTGGGTTGGGGGAGGAATTGGGCAGCTGGTCCTTGGAAACCCTGGAAGATTGTGCCATTGACCAGTGGAGGCTGAAATTAACATGGCTTTTGGCTTAATTCCTTGCTTTGGCTTCACAAACTATATGGACAAGGGAAATTTCACTGCGCAGCTGCCATCTGCCAGGCATCTTTGATGAAACACTCTAGGTAGCTGCCGGGTCTAAAATAAACCCTATGCAAAGAGTCAGAGCTGAGCCTAGATGTGATGTTGCCCATATACAAAATAAGCTGTGTGATGCCAGATGGACTTCGCTATCTCACTTAGCATACTGGAAATGGGTATTGATTGGCTTTTGGGCAAGGACTGGAATATATAGCAGAGACACAGGGACAGGGTTTTGGCAAATAGTAGGAAATTTGAACAGAGACCATACTGGATCAGATCAGTTGTTCCCTTTCCTGCAGTATCTTCTTTGATGGTGGCCAGCTTTGGATGTTTCAGAAGAAAACAAGAAACATCATACTGGACAGTGATGAAGTAACATTTCCATAGAGAACGTTTCTTCCTGACCCCTGACAGTAAGAGCTTGGGTTAGGCACTGAAGCATGAGGACTAATATTCCTCCATTAATTCTTCTGCTCATGGAGCATTAAGCACACATTTTGGATCATCCAGGAAGTCTGGTCTTATATTGCAGCCTGTTTTTATGTTAAGGCTGAGGTGGGCGAGGTCAGAAGCCACAACATCCTTCCTGCATGTGCAAGACCATACGTGAGGTCTTCTCCATCCAGCTTTTGTTGGCTCAAATGCATAAAGCAGTAGGCTGGTGTGGACTCTGGCATACAGAGCAGATGGCCAAGCCATTTCAGCTGGCATTGAGTTTCTTGGGAAGTCACTGGCAGCTGATTGATTGGTTGGATACCTGATATCCTCATTTGTCATATGATGAAGCCACCATATGCCTTCAGCATGGTCAATGCTGTTTCATGTCGAAAGCATCTAGCTACTGTATTTGCATATCTGGGGCAGCCCAGCTTTCAGACCTATACAAAAGAACAAAAGCTCTGCCGCTTGATAGATACACATCTTAGTCCAAGCTGATGTGTGACACTGAGACCACACAGATTCTTCCAAAGAGTATGACTTGCTGATTCAATGTTCCATGTCAGCAAGGCAACTCCCTCCTTGGTGACAACAGAGCCACGGTAATCTAAAGAGCTGATGAATTCAACTGTTTGTGCATCAGATAGGATGGGTAGGGATAGAGGTCCATCTGCCCTCTCCTCAATTTGGTCTTCTTTCAATGAACCTGGAGACCAAGCTTAGCTTCTTCTGTAAATATATTCAGAGCATTGATGAGATTAGTTTGTGAGGATGCAAATATAACCATGTCATTTGCATATTCCAGATCTGTTTTGCAGGACTTCTATCCTTCCTTTAAAAAAAAATAAAGTGAAATTCCTTTCTCTATCAGCCTTATTAATGACTCTCCCTTTTTAAAATCCCAGCGGAGGCTATTTCTACACTGATGATGACAAATGTGCTGCTGTCAGATCAATTTATCCAGATCGATTGAGCATCAATAAAGACACTCTCAATTGATCCAGAAGTTGATCCAGTAAGACTACCTCCTCCCATGGCATAGTGCTGCATCAACAGCAGGGGCGGAGTTTATAAAAGGCACAGGGAGGCACTGCCTCCTCTGATTGCTTGCTCTCTGCCTCCCCACCTCCCTGCTGAGGCAGGAGGCAGTGCTGGGCAGGACCCAGGGCTACTGGGATCCAGCCTAGGGTGAGTGCCAGCAACAGGACCCTGCTCCAACCAGGATCTGAGGCCGCCGCTTCCAGCTGAATCCGGCTCCGGCCTCAGCAGAAGGAGCTGGATCGGCCCTGGTGGTGAAAGGGTGTGGCCAGCTGTGGTGCTGCCTCCCGTAGGCATGTTGCAAAATCCAACCATGGTCAACAGGAACAATTTCCTGTCAGCACAGCACTGTGGAGATGGCATGTGGACAAGCAGGGGCTATGGGGGCTACAGCCCCAGCTCCCCAAAAATCCAGCATGGCTGGCCTGTTCACCAGCCAGCCCAGGGGCGGGGCAGGAGTACTGCAGCCTCTGGCCTACCCCAGCCTCCAGGAGCAGCGCCAGCTTGTGCTGGTCTGCAGCCCTCCCCCCACCCTACCCCTGTAGCAGCACAGCCTGCACCCCCTCACCGCCACCCTACAGCAGTGCGGCTCCTCCACTGCAGCAGTGCTGGCCCGCAGCAGCGCTGGCCACAGCCCTCCAACCCCCTCCACATCACCAGCCAGGGCCACAGAGGCCCCTGACCTTTCCCCCCTGCATGGGGGGGAGGGCAGGAGCCACGAGGGTGGGCAGCCCTGGGCCTTAATCTGGCCCTGCGTGTAGAAGGGAAGTTATGAAGTTGACAGGAGTTACGCAAGCTACTCTGCGTAGCTTGTTTAACTCCTGTCAATTGCCGCCGAATTTCACCACCAGTGTAGACCTGACCAGACTTTTGACCTCAGTGATATCCTATGGCAAGGAATTCCCCATTTTGTTATGCAAAAAACCCTAAACTAACAGAAAAGAAAAGAAAAGAAAAGAAAAGAAAAGAAAAGAAAAGAAAAG
>ML686047.1:3721665-3788113 GCA_007922175.1 Pelusios castaneus
AGAAAAGAAAAGAAAAGAAAAGAAAAGAAAAGAAAAGAAAAGAAAAGAAAAGCCACCTTTGGATCAATTTTAAATGTGTTGCCTTTAATTTGAATGAATTCCCCTTTTGCTATCATAAGGAGGGTTTTTCAACTTCTCTAAGCCATATAGGCACAGAGAATTGTTAGAGAGGGGGACACAAAGAGTTGATCCCCCCATAACATCTTTAAGTGGTGGGGACATGGCAATAAGATGGGGAAATCATGTGTACAGGGAGACAGTGCCGGCAGAGAGAAGTTGACAAGTCTTTAGCAACTATACACTGGATTCTTGTCCAAAAATGGGCCTGCATATATACATTTGTACTTAGCTTCTCATCTCTTTCCAAGATGTTTCTCAGCCACCCCTCTCTTCATGAGAGCAGGGAGATGTGAAAATATTCTCAGGAAACTACATATTGCTCCATTCTTGAGAATTGACTCACTCCACCCTCTGTCTCATTAGGACTTGTTGACCTTGCGTTTTAGAATATAAATTGCCCTCTCTGCATTAGGCTAGATTAAACATCACTTCCTTCACCCCAGAACCATACAAATCAACATAAGGAGGCCTCATTTTCTGGACAGAAAGTTGTCTCTCTGAAATTAGATCTGGATGGGTGAAATAAAGGAGCAGATGGTGAACAGTCACTTAATAAAATAGCCATTAGCATTTTTACTGCATTACACATGGTCCACCTAGCCCCATAATGGCCATCAAGTAAACTCAGATGATGATAGACGACATTAAACCCTGGACTATTTGCAACCAATCTTGCTTTGCACTTGGACTCCTTTTTAGATGGGTTTCCAATCACTCACATAGTTCTGGTTTAATAGGACTTTAATGGAACCTCTCATTATGTGGGTATTATTTAAAATAATTATGGACCTGAGGGTTACTGAATGATTCCATTTATACTGCTGATCTATTTCTTCAGCTGACTTTGGCTGTTAGTGGAAACATATCCCAGGTGAACTGTGCCCCACGAAACAGATGCATTAAGAAAACTTTCTAAAAATAGACACAGGGCAGCGTGGACTAGATTAAACCATTGGACAGTTCATGCTCTGGAACTGGACTGATTTACACCTAGTACACACACCAAAAATCCTGATGCTAAATGGCGCAGTGTAAAAATTATTTCAATCTCCAAGTCACTGCAACCCTCTCCCCCCAAATCTTTTTAAAAGGAGTCTGTAATAATGAACTATTTGCAATACGGAGCGTGGTCTAGTAGACTGGGCGCTGGCCTCGGACTCAAGAAACCTGGGTCA
This sequence comes from Pelusios castaneus, assembly GCA_007922175.1. Lineage (NCBI taxonomy): Eukaryota > Metazoa > Chordata > Testudines > Pelomedusidae > Pelusios > Pelusios castaneus. The sequence continues at coordinate 3,722,961 of ML686047.1, forward strand.
AGCCACAGTTCTGCCATGACTGCCTAAGTAACTGTGACAGATTAGCAGCGCTCCCTCCTTGATGGGCACCTCCGGGTGGTGTTTGGGGGGAACTGCTCAAGTGGCAGCCCTGTCCATGACCTGTGCTCCATCACGCCTCATCCGGCTACTCAGTTGTCCATATACCCCCCTTCTGGGGGAGATTCCACTGTCCCATCTCTGCCACTCTACTGTCTGTGGCCACCACAATTCAGTTGCCACTCCACTGATGGTCTGGGGCAGGGGTCTGCAACCTGTGGCTCTGGAGCCGCATGCGGCTCTTTGGCTGCCCCCTTGTGGCTCCTGGCTCCCCTGCCAACAAGACCGAGGGATCCTGCAGGAGGCCCACGCCAGGCTCCAAGCTTCCCTCCCACCAGGGGACCCTGCTGCAGGTGCCCTGGCCCAGCTCCCCCCACCAGAAGGCTATACCCATTGTGTCTCTCAAAATCCTTATTGAAGGAATTTTTAAAAATGGCTCTTCTTATCTTTTGGGTTGCCGGCCCCTGGTCTGGGAGAAGAGAGGAGGGACCCAGGCCCACCCAATTCTCCAGGGCACAGCCCAGGGACCCTATGTGGAGTGACTGCTGCACAACCTCTTCCCTTTATTCTTCAATCAATGCCCTGGGCTGCTTCCCCACAGACCCAGTATCTTGTCAGCCCTTGCATCAGGGCCCCAGCTCCAACAAAGTCCCAGTGGTCAGTCACTACACTGTTTTGGGTGCTGACTCCTTCATCCAGCCAGGCAGCCAGACTTTCCTGTTCAAGCTCCCAGGATGGACTGCCTTGTTCTGGGCTTTGCAGCTCTCTTTTATACAGGGCTTCTGGCCCCTGATTGGCTCTCCTACAGCTCTCGCCCACTGGCTGTTCTCCTAGGGTCCTTTTAACTCCTTCCTAGCCAGTGCGGGACAGCTGCCCCATCACAGTGACCTTGGGCAAGTCGCTTCATTTCTGTGCTTCAAGTTCCCCAGCTTTAAATGGGGATAGTGACTCTGATCTCTATGGCTAAGAAGTACTATTTAAGAGATCAATAACATTGTCATAAGCATTTTTTTCAACAGTAATTAATTCTGATGTCGAGGCCAACATTTGCACAGAGAATCCTGATATATTAGTTTTAAGATATTCCAAAATAGCCTCATAAAAATTGTCTGAACCCTTGTCTGTTATAGTCCCATATTCCCGCCCAATATGCAGGCAATTCCCCCTCTGGAAATGTTACTCTTTATTAAACTGGGATACTGAAATCTTGCATTGCATGTTGCCCTTTGATATGGCATATGATATGAGAGGGAAAGGATGTTTCCCTCTAGAAACACAAGTCAGAGCCCCAAAATGAAATGCTCAGCCCAGGCAAGGCCAGTATTGTTTTCAAAATTCTTGGGTCACCTCCTCCTTGGCTTTCCCTTCCTCAAGCAATTGATGCTCATCAGCTCACGCAAACAATTGCACAAGTGCACCTTAGAACAAATGAATGAGGGCTAAGGGCCAACCAAGTCTTAGTTCCACTAAGGCTATGTACACACGATCAGATTAAAGCGCAACATGGCAATCGCGCTATAAAAAACACGTGACCTTTATTGCGGGATAGCGCATACACACGTCGCTCCTTGTAACGCAACAGAATTCTTTGCAATAGTGCGGTGTAGCGCAATGAATTCTGGGCACCTATCCCACAGTTCAATTTTCCCTCAATCTGTGCTTGGAATCATGGGATGAAGGAAAGGAATGCAAAGCGCCATGGGTAAAATCTCAGTTTCCGGTGGTGCACTGTGTTCCCCTTGCGTCTTCCTCGTTGCCAACAGCAACTCGTGCCTATTTTCAACAGTGCAGTGACGCACTACTTGCGAGCAATCACAACAGCGACAGCATGGATCCTGCTCTGATCTCCACTGTCGCCTTCAGCATTCTGAATACATCTCGGCTGGTTGCTCAGTGCGCAATGAGCTCCGAGTCAGATGAGGACGCTGAGGAGCAGGGTCTGATCGATGCCATGCAGAGCAACAGCACTGCGTTGCTCAGCTCCTTCACCGATCATCTGCACACGGTGCAACGCTGTTTCTGGTTGCGAGAGATGAGCACCGAGTGGTGGGATCACATTGTTATGCAGCTGTGGGATGACGAGCAGTGGGTACAGAACTTTCGAATGCGGAAAGCAACCTTTCTGGAACTGTGTTCAGAGTTGGCCCCTGCCCTGCGATGTAAAGACACCAACATGAGGTCAGCCCTAACCGTGGAGAAGCGTGTTGCAATTGCTGTCTGGAAGATGGCGACTCCTGACTGCTACCGGTCGGTTGCAAACCAGTTTGGAGTCGGGAGGTCCACCGTCGGATTAGCCCTCTCACAAGTCTGCCGAGCCATCAATCGCGTTCTGCTACGGAGGATGGTGACGTTGGGCAATGTTCGTGAGATTGTGGACGGCTTTGCTGCCATGGGATTCCCTAACTGCGGGGGAGCCATAGACGGCATACACATCCCTATTTTGGCTCCAGACCATCTCGCGACCGATTATATCAACAGGAAGGGCTACTTCTCCATGGTGCTGCAAGCACTCGTGGATCACCAGGGGCATTTTATGCACATCAATGCTGGGTGGTCGGGAAAGGTGCATGATGCCCACATTTTCAGGAACACTGGTCTGTACCGGAAGCTGCAAGGGGGTACCTTCTTCCCAGATCAAAAAGTTACAGTGGGGGATGTGGAGATGCCCATAGTCATCCTCGGAGACCCAGCATACCCACTGATGCCATGGCTCATGAAGCCGTACACCAGGAACCTAGATCGCAGCAAGGAGCGGTTCAATTACAGATTGAGCCGCTGCAGAATGACTGTGGAGTGTGCCTTCGGCCATTTAAAAGGGCGCTGGCGATGTTTGTATGGGAGGCTGGACTTGGCGGAGGACAACATCCCTGCTGTGATTGCATCGTGCTGTGTCCTTCATAACATTTGTGAAAGTAGGGGAGAAAAGTTTTCCCCAAGGTGGGCTATGGAGGCACAGCGCCTCGAGGAAGCATACGAACAGCCAGCCACTAGGAGTATTAGGGGGGCCGAAGGAGAAGCTGCTCGCATAAGGGAGGCACTCAGGGACCATTTCAATGATGCCCTCCCCTAGTTAACTTCCAGGACGCATCAGGTGCACCTGAGATTTTCAATGTGTACAAATAAAGCCACTCTTCAAATTATTTGTCACTGTTTTTATTAAAACCTAAAGGGGTGGGGGGGTTACAGGTGGGTGTAGCTGCAGGTCTCTAAAAAGTGGCTCTGGGGGGGACTGGATGTTGCAGTGTATCAGGGGGACGGGTGGCCTTCAAAGAAATTCTTTGAAGGACTATGGGGTGTGGGAGGCAGACACGGCTGAACTGTATGGAGTGGAGCCCGTACATTAATTGCCTGGGTCTGCAAAGCAGTCATGCTCTTGAGCAGTTTTGTTTGCTCCTTCATCACGCTTATCAGTTCGTCCCTGTGTTTCTGCCTCCTCTGTTGGGATTCCTCTCTCCAGGCTCGATTCTCTCTCGCGGATTCCTGTGCTGTTTTCAGCAGGTCCTGAAACATATCCTCCCTGTTTCTTCGAGCAAGCCACCGAATGTTTCTCATGCGGTCAGCTGGGGTAGACACTGGCCTTGTGAAGGTTGAATCTAAAAAAAATAATAATAATAAAGCTGTTGTTAACACATAGCCTTGATAACCAATGTAACCTTCCAGTAGCACATTCCACTGGAAGGTGCAGGGCAGTCAACATCCTATGCTTCGCTGAAGCGGACAAGGTACGTCCTAATAAAAAGCTTACTGGGGGCTTACATTCTGCACAGGGCACACAGATGGAACCCGATATCTCTCTCCTCAGAGTGCCCCTGCCAGCTAGAATACATATCCTACATGCCACCGGTTGCAAGCCAGGACCGTATGCTGCTGCACTGTGTGCTGCCATGGTTCCCAGGGCTGTGCTTTGCAGCTGGCGAGGCAGAGTATCCATCTTTGGGAGCGTAGACACAAACGCTCTCCCATCTAACCTGAGTAGTAGGCTCTGGAGGTACATCGAGGAAACCTTTAGTGACCTAAATACAGATGATTTTTTGACAATCACTGCTTGTGTTGATGCACTTCTAATGAATGCAGAGTAAAGAGCGTGCACAGCGGGGACTGAGACAGCAAGCACTCCCACCCCAGACAATGATATTTTAGCAGGAGCCATAGCTGCATGAAAGAGAAACTTACCGGAACCCCCCTCTGCTGCCTCAGAGGACACACTGCAATTCATGTCTTGGGCGGACGTCTCAGCAGGGGTGCAGAAGAGTTTCTGGCTACACGCTGTTGCGCTTTCCTCCAGGTCATCCTCCATCTCCTCCTCCTCATCGATCACGTCCTCATCCTGCTCGGGTCTGGCATTCACTGGATGAGGGGGGGCCGATGTGTCCACGGGACTCTTTGCAGTGGTTGTGGGGTCCCCACTGAGGATGGCTTCAATCTCCTTATAGTACCTGCATGTAGCAGGCGCTGATCCCGAACGGCGGTTTGCCTCCTTCGCTCGGTGATAGGTTATTCTTAGCTCCTTCACCTTTGATCTGCACTGCACAGTGTCTCTATCATAACCTCTCTCTGACATGGCCCGAGAAATTATGCCAAATGTATCATAATTTCGCCTGCTGCCACGTAGCTGCGCCTGCACAGCAGACTCTCCCCAGATGCTGATCAGGTCCAGTACCTCTGCCGTGCTCCAAAGGGGTGCGCGTCTTCCATGACGGGCCGCCATTGCTACTGATGATCGGAGCTGCACTCCACTCCATGAGGAAGAGAAAAGGAAGTGAAACAGACGAGAAATTCGAAAATCCCGGGAATCTGATCAGGGCGGGGACTGTTTCGTCACGGCCACAGAGCGGGTGAGGGGAAGACCAGAGAGGACGACTTTGGAATGCTGGGACTGTTCCGGAGGCCAATCATTGCGCGGTAAGCGTACAGACGAGTGGAAAGGCGCAACAGCTGTTCCGCATTAACTGCTACCGCCCTCATCGAGGTGGTTTTTGTATTGCGCTACAACAAGGCAGTTAACGCGCAACAGCCCTATTGCACGTGTGTACGCTGTTATTGGTATCGCGCGGTAATGATTGTTAATGCACGATAAAGTGATCGTGTGTACAAGGCCTAAGTGCATGGGAGTTTTCCACTAACTCAATGTTACAGGATTTAGCCCTCAGGCCTTTCCCTAATGTTTACTTCTTTCACTCATTCATATGCTGTACATCTGTGGATTGTTGGCAGTTTTCCTGTCAGCAGAACAAGACACTCCCAAGTACAAAGGTATGATAGTTTGTTGGGTTTTTTTATCATCATAACCTCAGTTTTCCTTTTAAACCCACTCTTCACACACCCTTATAAATGGCTAGCATTATTTAAGAGCTTAGTTCCCAGCTTTGCATATCCAAAAACATAAAAGGAAAACAACTATACATTTCAATCCATTATTAAAGGTTCTTCTGGGCTGCACCAATTCTAAAATCCTCTCTTACATTACTTGTTTATCAAGTGGCCTGGAGTTTTGTGTGCATGAGACGTGAGTTGTACCAGATTAACAAAAGATGTTATTTAGTTAACAAACCCTGCCTGTACTCTTATTGCATATTCCAAAGGGGTAGCTGTGTTAGTCTATTGTAGAAAGACAACAGAGTCCTGTGGCACTTTTAAAGACTAACAGATTTATTTATCGCATAGCTTTCGTGGGAGAAAATCCCACTTCGTCAGACACTTTGAAGATGGGAAAGTTACAGAGTGGGAGGAAATTAAATGCAGGGGAGTGTATGACATAGCATCAGGTCAGGCTGTAACAGCAAATCAAAATAGGTGTTAGGATTCAAAACACTGGGGAACAGCACATAGAGGAGGGGGAGGTCAAATCACTTGTTGTAATGCGAGAAAAATCCATAGTCCCTGTTTAACCCCAAGACAACTGAGTCAAATTTGCATATAAGTTCGAGTTCTGCAGTCTCTCTTTGAAGCTGTGATTTGTTATTCATCTGTTTCAACACAGCGTCTGACGAAGTGGGATTTTCTCCCACGAAAGCTCATGCGATAAATAAATCTGTTAGTCTTTAAAAGTGCCACAGGACTCTGTTGTCTTATTGCATAGTAAACCAGTCTTGTTTTGGTTTAGTTTAAATGAGTTAGGAATCTGTTTAAGCTCAACCAGAAAAGCCACTCCAACCAAAATGCGCGTGTCCGCACAGGGGTTTGCCCCAGTTCCACATCCACACCCTATTATCGTCTAGCTCAGAGCCTCTCTTAGAATGAATTAAGGAGTGTTTGCAAAGTGCACTGAGATCCTTAGCTGAAAGACACCCGATGACAAGTATTGCTGTACTACTTTTAAGAAAGGCAACATAGTTATTTGGCTGCTACTCTTTGCATCTATAGAAGTGAAAAGCTCGTGTTCTAGGCCTGCTTTAGCTAAGTTAAAAGTTTCCTTGCTGATTTTGACACAGTTCCATGTTCTTTACTAGTGATGCTTCAAGCATGACGTGACACATGCTTAGGAGCCCTTATCAGATATTTTTTCTGCATGCCAAGAAAGGGAAGCTTAGGTTTATATACTGCAAAACAGAAGTGCTTGGGGGCTGGTGGCTTAGGGCATTGGTAATGGGATATGGAGACTTTCATTTCCCGGCTACCCACTGAAACTCAGCTCACCTGTTAGGGACTGTCCAAAGCTTATGAGGCAATGGGAATCTTTCCACTCACTTCAGTGGGAGCTAGATCAGGCCCTTAGTGACCAAGAATTGTTACCAATTTGGACTGTGTGTAATGAATGGTGATCTCAGCCCACGTCTAGTGTCACATCCCATTAATCACCACCATAGCTGACATCAAGAGGGCAGTCTGCACACAGAAGTCGAGGGCAGAATTGGCTGTGGAAAGAGAGCCCAAATCTCACCCCTCGAGATGGTAAGCAGTGTGTGAGACATTGACTCTGGCACTGCCTATAGTGCATCTATTCTGTGGATAAGTGGATGACGAGCTGGAGTTGTTCACAAGCACCAAAAATACTTCAGAAGATTCAGAGATCTGACTGTTAGACATATCCCTAACTTCATTCTTGTCTCTGCTCCACTGGGGTTGGCCAGATAGACAGCAGGCATGGCCAAACTTGAGGAAAAGGCTCAGGAAGACAGGCGGATCAAAGGGATCTTCTGTGCAGCTCTGGAGGGTATGGAAAGAGATAAGTTACAACACAAAGGAGGGAGTTGGGAAGCAGAATTTAAGAGCACCAGAGAAGACCATCGCTGGGCAGATGGTCTCCAAAATGCACATATCACCACGCTGGAAAGAACCCCAATAGACAGGAACCACACTAGGGATGTAAAATAGTAAACAGTTAAATATTTACCATTAATACATCCCTAGTCCCAACCTGCTCTTGGGACTGACCTGCAGTCAATGCCTGAACCCCTTGCCCTCCTGTTGCCAGCAGGGTGCCCACCCCCACCTCACCGTCTGATCCGCTTGCAGCTATGGGTTCTGCTCCCCAGGACCACGCAGAGCCCTTCTATCAATAAAGTGGCTTCTGAGAAGCCTGTCTGCTCACCCCCAGCGGCCTCTCTCTAGGTTCCAGCAGCCATCGCCAGCACCACTGAAGTCAGACCAACTATTAGCTATTGAAATTATATCGGTTACCCAGGGGTGTCCAACCTTTTTTGGTGAGGGGCCACATTTCAAATCTTTCCTCACTCGGAGGGCCAGTGAGCAAATTTTGGATAGCTAGGGCAGGGGCCATGAAAGGAGAGTGTGGGGAACAGGGGCAGGATAGGGATGGTGTGGGGTGGTAGGAGAGCCTGATGGGGGAGGATGGTGGCAGAGAGCGGTGCTGTCAGGTAGTGGGACCTGTTTCCTTTCCCCCCCCAACCTCACCAGCTCCAATCCCCCTGGTCCTACACTGGATCAGCTCCCCAAAACCTTCCCCCTATGCTGGCTGCCCTGCCCTGAGCCACCCCCGGCCTCAAGCCTGACCTCATGCTGCCCTCTGTCCTTGGCAAGAAGGGGTTAAAGAGCAGCTTGCGGCTCAGGCAGCCCTGCCTTGCTGCATGTGAGGCACGCTAGGTTTGGAGGAGGAGCAGCTCAGTGCAGCATGCCATGAGCAAATGGACATTGCTCACCCTCTGCTCCCAGAGTGGAGCTCAACAGAGGGCCAATCTAGCTTAGGTTACCGAGGAACACTGAGTGATGGGACAGCTGGTTGAAGGATCCTGAGAAGCTGGTGCTACGCTTTATTTCTGCTCATTTAATTTCCTTTCCTTTGTTTCACTGAGAACTGGGATGCGGGCCTTGACTCCTGGGCAGACCCTGGCTGAGAATACACACCTCCTGAGAAAGTGAGCCAATACAGCAAGTAGCCCAGGGGTGAAGCAAAAGGTCTGAGCAGACAGGTCTGAGCCACTTGCTACAAAGCTGGACCCCATGGTAGAGAGAAGAGCTGGATTCTCCTACAGCCTGATCAGGAAGACACCAGATGTAAGGAGCCAAAAAGACCATTTTGCCTGGACCAGGAATGTCAACCTAATGTGAGGTCCAAGGAGTATTAAGAGAAAATCCTAATTAACCCTGAAATGCATCAGACTAAAGATGATCCTGCCAGAGGATGAGACAAAAGGCAAAAAAGGGACTACCAATGGACCTGGACTACAGAGGAAAACCCTGTAATGGTTCACCTAGCCTTAAGGTCACACACCAGCTGGAGAGTCGCTCTACCGCAGTCACCACTCCAAGAAATACAGGGACTGATGGATGGATTCGAGTCCAAACATGCCCCAGACACTGCCTGGGAACAGGGCCGTTGCAGAGCAACTGTAAGAATTCTGCCACTGCATTTAGTTTGTTTGTGCCTTGCTTAGCTGTGAAGGACAGACAGACCCAGACACTAAGGATGAGAAATCAAAGCATTAAAAAAGACTTAATGCCTGAAAAATGAATGTTAATCAGTGGGGTGTAATCCTGAGAAACCACTGCACAATTACCCTCCAACGAGGGGAGCAGCAAGGAAAAAGAATCCTGAAGCCAAAGTTCTTCTTAGCCACCCCACCCCTTGTGTGAGTCAGACTGAGAAGAGATGTCTGTTCCTGTTCTCTGGGCCCTGTCTGCACCATGGAAGTTTCCTAAACAATTCCCACTGCTGACTGCCACTGGCATTTTAATGCCAGGTTGATTAGACCTGCCCATCTTTAAATCTCTGGCGGCATCCAGCCAGTCGTTTGCACGTGGGCTCCCAGCCTCGCCAACATGGCTGGAGCTGAACCACTGTGGGAAGTTTTTAGAAAGTGGCCCTTAATCTAGGCAAGGACAGTGGGCCTGATCCTTCACTGTGTTTGGTTTCACTAGCTACATCAGCAAGAAGTTGGAGTAATGAAATGGTGAATGAGAAGCCCCATGTTTGCTGGACACAAACTAGAACATACTGGAGTCTGCCTCATTCAGAAAAGATCCTGAGAGAGACACCCTCAGCGGTGGCTTTTAGATGTGGGGGCACCCTACTGTAGCAGGACAAAAAGACTCTCTCCACTCATACTGCAGTAACTACTCCCAATATTGACAAGTTACGGAGAGGAAGCCATGCTAGCCTAGTTCGGCAAAACAAACAAGGAGTTCTGTGGCACTTTTAAAGACTAACAAATGTATTTAACACATGAGCTTTCGTGGGAGAAAGTGAAGTGGGACCGGGGATCCCCGGCGGCTGAAGCTCCGATGCCAGACTGGAACCCTGGCTGCGGCAGTGCATAGGGGGATAGGGGCCCACCATGCTCTGCTCCTTGTAACAAAAATTCAAAGGAGCGTGTGAATGCTCTTTTTTTTTTTTTTTTACAAGGAGCGCTGTGTATGAGGGAAAGTGCAATAAAAACCACATGACTTTTACCGCACAACGGGCTTGCTGTGGAACGATTTTGTAGTGTGTACATGGCCTAACAGTGCAAGATCAGGGCCATAATGGGGAAGACAATAGTTTCAGCAGGATGTGACAGAAATAGAGACCCTCACCCATCCTCTACTTGCATAACAAATAAATAAATGTGTTAGTCTGTAAAAGTGCCACAGGACTCTTTGTTTGTTTTGCGTAACAAAAAATGTTAAGTCTTGCCTGCAAGGTACTAGGAGGTTCTCGCACCTCTACCAGCACTTCCCTGATGAAAGGGAACAATTACATTAGCAATGCTTAGCACGCTTCAGTGGGTGGACAAGGAGTGCTGCAATATCCCCAGGCTTTAACCTTCCCCTGGGTATTTCTCACCAAGGAAAAACTTGTTCAGTTAAGAAAGGGGATGGAAGTAGTGGGGAGCCATCCTTCACATGAAGATAGCTATAGAAATTGAATATAGAATTTTATGCAGTAAATGTAGGACATTCTCAAGCCACCAGACCAGATCAGACACAGAATAGTAAACTGTGATGGTAGTCTATCCCTCTGGATCTGTTTGAATGAACATTGTGGCCCTCCCTTCTCTGTATCTATATATTTACACCTAACATGCTATTTTTCTTCCCATTGCATGCATCTGAAGAAGTGGGATTATGCCCACAAAGGCTCATGTGAGGAATAAATTTGTTAGTCTTTAAAAGTGCCAGAAGAACTCCTTCTTTGTAATACAGTACAATATAATCAATAAAAAATATTTAATCAAAACCAAAACATAACGCTTTTTGACAAAATGGCTTTTTGACCAACAGAAAAAATTGAATTGAAAAATTGTTCTTCTGTTGAACAAACACTTGAATGCTAGAAAACGATTACGTTTTCTCAAAGTTTCTGCCTACAGGAACTGTTTTTAAATACACAGCTGTGCTTTACACTCTTATCAGTCCTTTTCATCTGAGGCTCTCAGAAAGCATTTTGCAAACTTGTTACTGATGCCGTCAGAACCTTTGGCAAAGAGGAAGAGACAAGAAAATACTATCACAACCTTCCGTTGATTTCAGTTATCCAGTTAAAGGCCCAATCATGCAACTCTTACTGCTCACATAAGATGTCAGAATCTAGCCCTTCCTCACCTCAAGTGGCATCTTACTACACATATTGTCCCAGTGACTGCAAAGTACTACTCACAGAAAACAGAAGCTGGCCTATAAAGGGAGACAGGATCAGGCCTTTATGTGCTACGGGTGTGGTGCCAGTGGCAGTTGATCCTGAGCTTCCTGAGGTGCTTGTAAAAATTCCCCTCAAATTATCAAACCCTCTAAAGCAGAAATTCTCACGCTTTCCTATGGGGTAGACCAGTGGTCTTCAAAGCTTTTTTCTCGGGACCAATTACATCTTTGAGCAGTGCATTACAGTTTTTGGGTGGTGGCAGCAGGGGGTGCCACAATTCAATCCCAGAGGGTCTGTGACCCAATCCTGAGTCCCAACCCATGGTTTGAAAACCACTGCTGTAGACTACATCTAAATAGAGTGATTGCCCCTCCACGCCCACCCAGTCATGTAACACCCTGAGGCAATTAAAGCGATTGTACACGGAAGTGGTAGAGTGTATTTTCAGCTTCTTTTAGTGACATTTAGCAAAAAGGAAGAGCAGGTAGCACCACATGACCAGCCATAGATGACCAGCAAGTGCTTTGTGGACCACAGCTGGGAATCCCTCTTGCTCAAAGATTTTGCTGGCTATGGACCCATGTTGAGGTATCCACAGGGGCTTGAGGCAATCTCATTTGTACTATATTCATGTATGGTTAGATCAGTGGTTAAAGTATAATTTGATGGGCCTCGGAACCCTCCTAATCTCTGGGCCCCCTTCCCGTATTGTCTGGGCCCCCATCATGCATTTGCAGTCCCCAACCCAGGTAGGCATTTGCAACCACTTCTCAGTACCACATGCCTCGGTTATCGCTCCATAAAAATATTTATAATTTTATATGGCGTTTATGTCTATAGCAATTATTGTCACAAACTAGCAAACACTGCATAACACGAGAAGTATTCAAATTCCAAAGGGGTAGCCATGTTAGTCTATTGTAGAAAAACAATGGACTCCTGTGGCACTTTTAAAGACTAAGATTTATTTATCGCATGAGCTTTCGTGGGAGAAAATCCCACTTCGTCAGTGGGATTTTCTCCCACAAAAAGTATTGTGATTAACAACGGTGGGACGTAGGACCTGCCAGCAGCTAGGGCAGGGCGGAACATGCATTCTGCCGGATTTTTCCATTTTTAGGGGCCCTGGAACTCTGGCCCCTCAAATTTGAGGGCCCTGGAACTGCGTTCTGGTGCGTTCCCCTTACTTTAACCCCTGGGTTAGATATCTGGAGAACACCTCCAAGAAGAGGAGTTTTCTAACAGTGGCACAGTGTTCTTTTTGACAACAGTAAAGAATAAGGAAAAAGGATAGTTATTTTAATGGGTCCAGAATAAATACCCATGAAATTCAAAATCGTCATTGGAGCTCTACTATACTGCATTGCTGAGACAGCAGATAAGAAAAGTCAATCCCATATCATGACCAGACTAGATGATCATACTGGTCCCTTCTGACCTTTGACTAAGTCTTTGATAGTAACATGGTCTGTATCAGTGAGGCTAGCAGGATATGGGGGCATCCATGCTACATACGGAATGGAACATTAATGCAGGTACAAAGGAAAACGTCTAAAGCTAGATTTCTATATAATAAGCATGCCAGCAAGACTAATATTGGGACTGAGAGCTTTAAAATCATGAGATGATAAAAGCCCGGTTGGAAAAGAAATCCATAAAAGGACCTCTCAGAGCAGAGAAAATTAAGAAAAGAAATAACCCTCAAGGCCCCAAATACTGGCTAATTGCTCAGTTCAAAATGGGGAACAGTACAAAGTACATAACCTATGTTTAACTCGAGTAAGAACAAGTCTTGAAAGTAATGCAGCTTTAGGCCAGCCTGCTCTGAAACATTTCTCGAGATCTTTGCTCTGCCGTGAAAATTCCTTCGCAAACCCCTATTTGTGCTCTTTGGTTTGTGGCCAGATAGCAATATCAGAATTCACAAATGCTCCAGTGAGTGTACAGCACCACAAGTACCTGTGGAACCAAGTGTTACGCACTGCGAGTAATGGAATTTCCCCAGCTCTTGGCTTAGGAAATCTCAATGCAGGAGACTCAGCTTTATGGCAGTAATGGAATCTCATGTTTCATGATTATTTTAAGTCTGCTCTTCAAGCTTGTAAATCTGACACTCTTTATTAACAAAATACATCTATCCATGTTTCAATACAATATATAGTTAATACACCCTTTGCAGTGTCGTATTTATTTATTTTAAAGCTCTCAGGGCAATGGAATTAATAGGGAATTTTGTGCTCAACCAAAGCATCTATTTTTCCTTCTAAATATTCTTCCTCCTATCCTAAGGATGCCTTCATCTGCAGTTACACCCTAAAAATAGCAACTGGTATACTATGTTAGAGTAGCATTCCCTGGCACATCTCTTTTGAAATAAGGTATTTACCCTATGGGCTTCAGGATTATCTGTTGTCTTAGTTTTCTCTGAATCCCGACGAACCCTGCGTTTTCTCTCACTAACTCACTCGCTTTAGGAGTCTGGTTTATTAACAAGTCCAGAACTCAAGTTTTCCACCCCATCATCCTCAGGAAGAGTTAGCCCTTTCTGTTTACGATGGCCTTCAGAATCCATGTAGCCCTCTCACTTTGGTTAAGAGTTTTTCCAGTCCTTTATCAGGGCTTTCCCTTCTTTATAGCCCCTCCTCCATCTTGCAGCTCTCCTCACTGGGGCTTCTCAACACAGATATATCCCTCTCCCCACAGGCCCTTCAACAGACTCCTGCTACCTGTAGGTGCCTCTGCCAATGAGCACTTGAGAGTTAGCATCTACTTTCTTCCCCCACGCTCTTCTCTGCAAATATTGAGTTCACACAGGCTGCCCTTATATTTCCCAGCTGTTCCAGTGGCTAGTCAAGTGCTCCCAACATGTGACCCCGGTGACAATTCCTTTACCTGAAGGGATATGAGCTAAATCTGACATGGGTGAGCTCTGCCCCAACCCTCTCATGGGACCAGCTCACCTGTGTCAATTCATTTAGTCACAATAGTCCCCTAAACGCCAGCATGCACATGCAACAGCAAATAAGAGGACTGAATGGGGAAGAGAACCTTCTTCTTGCAGAATATATTTAGTCTGCAGGAAGCCGGGTCTCCACGGGGAGCATCCCAACCAGTAGGCTATACAGTCATTCTCACTGCCTTTCTCTGCTCCAGTGAATATTTGCATATTTCATACACAATGCAACAGTTTTAACATGAGATAGTAAGTGAGCTCCTCGTTAGACTATCCCGTATCTTTGGGACAAAGAAGCTTTCCTAAATGGGGGAAGACCTGGATTCAAAATCCCTGCTCCCCATCAGCCAGAGAAGGGATTTGAACCCAGCTCTCCCACAGCCTGAGTAGTTCTCTTGGTTTTCAGGGGGTTCTACCTCCATCGTTTGCAAGAAAGGACTGTCCTGGAGCAGGTGCTTAACTCCAGAACAGAGCTCCTCGAGGGGAATCCTGAGTGGAGGGAAATGCTGCTGGCCCAGAGTTGAGCACCTAACTGCCTTTGTGGGGCAGGGCTTAGGCCCCAACCGTCTCCCTGACATTCCCTATTGGCTAACTCAGGCAGCTGCCTGCTCAGCTCACTGGCTTCAGAAAATCCCATTCTTAGCTGCCTAATTCCCCCTGTGCTCTGTACAGGGAGCCAGGGTATCTACCTCAGGGCTGGACAGCCGGTAGGACTTAGGGGTTGTAATGCTGAATCCAGGAGTATGCACAGGAATTCCAATTCCAGTGCTTTTGGAGAGGCATGTTCTGTGCCCCCATTGGGGCCCACGGCTGGAGGAGCTGTCATCTCCTGTCAGGGCTCCAGGGACCAGAGGAGTGCACACTCCCCCCTGGGACCTGGAGGAACTTGCATCCTCCGCATTGGGGGCTGGAGGAGCTAACTCTCCTTCTCTTGCTGCCATGGCCCCAGGAGCAAGAGGAGCTCATGCATCCCTCCCCTGAAATCAAGAGGAGATCATGCTCTCCCCATCAGGGTCCCGGGGTCTGCTGCCCAAAGGAACTCACACCAGGGGATGGAGGAGATCATGTTCTCCCTGTGAGGGCCCCATGCACCAGAGGAGCTTGCAGTTTTCCTGATGGGGGCTGAGGGAGCTCTATGGCTGCCCCCCGCTGATTAGTGGCGAGCCTGGGCCCCTGCTTGCTCCGCCTTGTGCATACCCCTGGCTGAGTCTCAGTCCCATGGGGGGGGGGGGGGAATCTAGCCCTAGAGCTCCAGTCCAGTATTCAGATATGTTTGTAACTTCAAGCACACAAGAAGTCCCCTGTGAAGTCACCCAGACTACTTGCACTGAAGGTCTTTGGTAGCTCAGGATCTAGCTGTTCTGCTACTGGAGGGGCCTGGACTCAGAGAATGGCATCTCTTCATGAAATAATTATCATTTTACAAGCCCTGTAAGTGATCCTCCCATTGCTAAAGAATGCACATAGGTTTTTCACCATGACGGCTAAGCCACTGCAGTCCAACTTTTCATTATTTGCCCTGGAAGAGTTGCAGAAAGTTGACAGTAGCTTTAAGAAATCAGAGAGAAGCAATTGGTTTATTTGTCACTGGGTTCATCCTTTGTTTTGTTAAAGCGATGAGAACTCAGGCAGTAGTAAACGCTTGATGGCGCAGAGGAATTCTCTGCTTTAGCCTCCCACATGCTAGAGATCTCTCAATATTTCATGAGTGAACTATATATGTATTAAATACATAATATTGTAAGTCCCTGGACACTGAAGATAAAGTGTCTTTCAATAGTGTATTAAACTTACTTCTTGGTCACTGAAAACCTGTAGAAATAAATATTAACAAAACTATGACCGCAGCATAGTTTTCAAGTCTGCAATTACTGATAGAAACAGCACAACTATGTATCTCATCCTGTTTGGACAGCATCTGTGGGGCCCAGCGAAAGCAGCTGCAAATAACTGTGTCTGTTTCAAATTCAGAGCAAATAATCTTTCTGCTGTAATGCCTGACAAATAATTTTCTTGCCCATTGATTTTAGGCTGTTATTGAAGGGCTGCTCGGATAATCATCCTGTAACTGCAGATAAGTGGATTGTAATAATAAATCTTTAAATTCAAGTAAATAGGATGTCACAATAGAGTAACCACCTCTGTTTTAAGGAAATACACATATTTCCTTGAAAGAAAGGAAGGGACACACATATGTAGTGATGAAATCTATGTTAATTACAGAGCAATGCATCCAGATGTCTTGTATTTATCCTTGAATGTGGGACATTTCACCTCTATTCTGCCCCATATCCAAGATTTATGGATAGACTTCTATGTGGATCCTCTGCTCATTGCCAAAGGAACTCAGAGAACAAGTTACATGGGGAGGGCAAGGCCATTGCTCTACCTTAATTCTGCAGCCATCTAATAAGAGTGTCGGGAGTGTTACAATTTCTTCATTTTGATTTTACTTCTCAATGTCTCTGTACCTTACCCCCCTTCCCCTCCATCCTCATTTGAAATGTTCCAAAGGGGTAGCCATGTTAGTCTAGTTCAGCAAAACAAACAAGGTGAGTCTGGTGGCACTTTTAAAAATTAACAAATTAATGTATTTATTTTCTCCCACGAAAGCTCATGTGATAAATACATTTGTTAGTCTTTAAAAGTGCCACCAGACACCTTATTTGTTTTGCATTTGAAATGTGTCTCACATCTCTACATTAAGCTGGGTAGAGAGGGCCTGCCTGCCCCGAGCAGGCTAAACCAATCAGCAACAGAGTAAGAAAGTTGAAAGGCAGCCCCTGCAAAGTGGGAAAGACACCCACAAGAAGGCGGCCCTGCATCAAGACAGAAGTAGCTTCTCTAACAAGGTTAGAGTTTGAAGGAACCACCGATAGTATCAGGGATGTGTGTGAGGAGAGAGAAAAAAAACAACAAGGACTTCAGAAGAAGGGGTAGTGTTTTCTTTGGGAGAATTGAGATCCTTTTCTCCCCAAGCTTCTGTATTTTCTTTCCCTCCTCCCCGACAATGTTCTTAATCGTCTGGTTTGCAGGCTTTGCCCGAGACAACCCAAGAGTAGACACCAAATGGCTCTTAGACAAGACCCTATCTCTCACTGCCACCTGCATTCTTCTACCCAACTAAGCTATATCGAACTAACAGTTGCATACATGGCTCCCAGGCTATTTTCTGTGCATGTGATGTTAGGAAAACATTGCTGGAAACATTGGCATTTAACATTTTTCATGGCAGAAGGGCAAATTTCATGTTTTCCATAATATCCCTAAAGGCTGCAAGAGCATTTAGAAGGGCTTGTTCAGTTTGACTTCTGGATCATTTGAATGCTCGATATGTTTGTGTGAATTTGCTTAGCATATAATTTCAGAAATGGAATACTGGAATATTTTTGTTACCGAGGCTAAAATTAAAGCATGCATTCATTCACAATCTCACTTTGTGGTGCTGCACACTGAGGAAGGTTTTTAACACAGGAAGAGTGCAATGGCTGGTCAACGGAGAATATCCATCCAAGCTGCCGTTGCCAAACACTTGAACAGGCTACAAAGAGAG
Source organism: Pelusios castaneus (assembly GCA_007922175.1). Lineage (NCBI taxonomy): Eukaryota > Metazoa > Chordata > Testudines > Pelomedusidae > Pelusios > Pelusios castaneus. The sequence continues at coordinate 3,740,541 of ML686047.1, forward strand.
AGTATTCTCCATGAAGAGATACCGATGGGGATGACTGTTAGCTCAAGAATCTTTTTTCTCAGCTCACCAACCCCTGTGAATAGATTCTCACCCAAAGGAGAGAAAAGCCTCATTGATTTGACAAGTGATCAGACACTGCAGTTGTCATTTTCCCAGCAGTTGCTAGCACATTTTTGCCTGGTGTGTGAGATAGGCATTTCCTGAGTTAGCCTCTCAAGCTCTTAAAGGGATCACCCCTTTCACATCTATATCCCTGTGCAAAGTGCTGCTCTCAGCAATAAATAGATAGAAGGTAAATGGCTGTTCTCAGTTTAAAAAATATTGGGAGCTAACCTCCAGCATATTGCCTTCAAATCATACAACCCAGAGAGAATACTCTGTGCTCAGCAAAGAAATAGGCACCCCATCTCATCAATAAAGGGATGTGGATATTTTCTCAGACAGCCTGGATTTCCCTTGGGAAACACATCTTTGCATGATGCAATCTGCTCTCTTTGTGAATGAAACAGGCTTCAAACTAAGAGAGGCTTAAGATAAGAAAACAAGAGAATCTCTGCTCTGAAGCTATCCCATGATTCCATTTCAAAAAACCCATCAAGACGACAGATTGCAGGGCTTGGCTCTCTTTCCCCAGGCTTCCTAGTAATAATGTACACACTTTGCATTTTCATAGCCTTTTCTAGCTGAGATCTTTAAGTGCTGTACCATCTCAGGAAATTTTAACACACAGTACGACCTAAATTCCCCGTGAACCCACAGTCCTAAGTTTGAAAGTTCACATCCAGGAAGCTACACCAGTTTCTACCTGCTGACTATCTGACTTACTCTACTTAAGGTACCTACTTCCTATGGCAGCCTAGGTTTTAGGAAGTTTGCTTTATCTTGAATTACATACTGGCTGCCACTTCCAACTTGGTGGCATTTGAAAATTTTGCAAGCATAATCTCCACTCCATTATCCATGAAAATATTGAATAGTGCTGGAGCGAGGACTGACCCCTGTGGGATCTAACTAGATATGTCTTCCCAGCTGGACAGAGAACCATTGATAACCACTCTTGGGGTATGGTCTTTTGACCAGTTGTGCATCCACTTTATAGTGGTTTCATCAAGACCACATTTCCTCCATTTGCTTATGAGAATCCCATGGGGACACTCAAAAGGAGTAAGATCCTAACCTTCAAGTCGAGGAACCTCATGTTTCTGGGAATAAAAAGGTGGAGCCAGTCCTGAAGGAGCTAGTAACTGGTCTGACTAATCCGTCACCCAGAATGAGGCAGGGACCAGTGCTGATGATGGGAACAGTACTTCCCCCACCGAGTATGCTGCTGCTAGAAGCAGTGTTGACCCCACAGTTAGCAGCGGCACCAAAAGAGCCGACTGTGCTGAAGTGGAAGGCACTGAAATCTGTCACGGTGACATCTGCGGTGCCAACTGCAATAGTGCTGAGGAGTTTCTGGGGCCCAGTACTGGCCTTCCTTCCTCAAACTGTGGAAGGGGAACACTGGGGTGCAGAGTTGACCAACGGAAGGGTTCAGAGGCCCATCCAGCCAATGGGGCTATAAATTCTACAGCCATGGCTAAATCCTGAACCAAAGGAGAGATCAGAATAGAAAGGAAGAGGAGGTCTCTAGCTGCCTGAAAAACAGCGACATGGAAACAGCTGGTGCTGGCACCATCCTTGTCAGCACCAGACTCAATAGATAATTATGGGCCAAGATCGGAGTCAAGAGGGAAAGGTGTCTAACCCCCCTTCCTTGGTGCTGGGGAGTGGTTAAAGGCTCCTGCACATCAGCACCAACCCTTTGCTGCTCCATGCTCTTCCCAGGAGAGGTGAGAGCCACCCCATAAGACCAGGAGTGGTCTTGATTAGTCTTATGCACTCTTTTCTTTGAAGCACTTAACAGGGGAAGAGTTTCTCCATCTCTTCAGAGAGGTACCTGTTTCAGAGCATGAGGACGCAGCATTCTCAGAACTAGGGTTGCCCAATTTGGTTACATTCCTGAAAGTTTCATCAGATGACAATCTTTATTAAAGATTAATTTTTAATTGCCATGGGTTGGCAAGCCTATTGAGAACCCAAGCTTGACCTCCAATTCTACAAGGGCCTCCATGGCGAAATAGATCACATGGCCTGTGGGAGCAGGTGCTGTGTTAGATGAAAGTCCCTAGACTAGACACTTTAGTCCATTATAGGATCGAGCACGGCTCTTTGACATGGGTCTCACCCAAACTCCTCCACAATGGACAATGTTTGCACCCCAATGAGGGCATCAGAGGGGAATACTTGACTAAATTCAAACAGCACTAATTTAACTAATACTCAGGGCGTTACAAGCTATGTAAAACTAGATAAAACACAAAGCTAATGAGAAAATGTAAGGATAAGACCAGACAGCTCCAGCTACAGCCATGGGCAATGGGAGGAACCGAGAGGGGTCAGGGCAGCACCACATCATAAAAAGGTGCAAATGCTACCCGTCTATGGGTACTACTAGGCAAAATTTTCTAACTCCAGAGTGCGAGGCACGTAAACATTCCTATGTGGAATACACAGCTGCATCTACTTGAAGAAGAACCTTGTCTAAAACTGTTTGATGTTGGACAGTTACAGGACCATGTTAACACCTTTAGTTCTTTGGACCTACATACACCATCTACATTAGTACAACATCTCTATTATCCTCTAGGTGCTTACAAATTGATTGTTTAATAATTTGTTCTAGTATCTTTCAAGGTATCAAAGTGAGGTTGACTAGTCTATAACTCCCTGGGTTTTCTTAGTACCTATCATTCAAAAGAGGAACAATGTTTTCCCATCTCCAGTCCTCTAAAATCTCATGTGGCAAGGAGTTCCACAGGATAATGATGTATTGTATGAACATAAGAATGATTATACGATGTCATACCAATGGTCCAGCTAGCTCAGTAACCTGTCTTCTGACAGTGGCCAATGCCAGGTACTTCAGAGGGAATGAACAGAACAGGTATAAGGATTTCTTTTTACAAGTTTTTAATTTGCTGCTTTTCAATTTCATTGACTGCTTCCTTGATTTCTATTATTAAAAATCATGAATAACAGCATCTAATCTACCTTATCATTATTTTGTATACCTTTAAAAGGTCCCCACTTATTAATTTCACCTCTGAAGTATATGGTCTCAAATCTTTTCATATGGGAATTTCTCATGCACCTAATCTTTTTCATTGCTTAAGTTTGAACCTTCTGTATTTCATCCTTTTAAGAGAGGATTCCCAGAACTGAACAAAGAATTCTGGGTGAGGATACATCACGATATACATTTTTTTATATTATTTGCCATCCTATTCCCTATGCATTCTAATCTGTTTGCTTTTCCGAATGCTGCTGCACATTAAGCTGTCAGTAGGAATGCCCAAATTCTTTTTTCTAAGTTGTTGCTATTAATTTAGGACTTGTAAGTGTACATATATTCCACATTATTCCTTACAAAATATTCTACCTTGCAGTTGCCAACTGAATTTCATCGGCCTCTGTGCTGCCCATTCACCTAGTCTGGTTAGGTCCCCCTGATTTTTCTAGACTTGGCTATCCCCAATCATTTTGTACCATCTCAAAATTTTTTCACTCCACAAATCACCTTTTTCAGAAAATTGTTACATATTTTAAACAACATATAGCACCCTGTGGGACCCCGCTGTTAGCCTTTGGTCATTATGAACATTTACCACTTATTTTTACGAGGTTTTTTTTTCTGCTTCTTAGCTTGTTCCTAATCCCTGACACTACTTTCATCTCACTTTTTGAGTATTTTCCTTAGTACCCTCTTGTGAAGGACTTTCTCAAAGGCTTTTTCAAAAGTCCGAATAAATTTTGTCAACCAGTTCTCCTTTGTCTGCTCTTTTACTGACATGATAAAAAATTCCAGTATCTTAGAGAGTCATGATTTTTTTTCCCCTTTGTGGAAGTCATGCTGAGTAGATCTACTATAGACAAAAATGTTCCAACCAATACACAAGAGACTATAGACAATCTGATACAGCACTCCTTATTCAGACAAAATCCCATGGCCGAGACTACCCCATTCCTCTTCTATCCCTCGCCATGAGGCACTCACAGAACTGATAAGATCTGAAAGAACATTTGATGGTACCAGAACCCTAAACTGAATTATTTTCAAGCAGGGTAATTGCATAAAGAAAAACAAATGCTTTCTGTAAAATAATTTCTAAAAGTATTTTGAGATCTTTCCACTATGTAGCAGAAGAGATATGAAGGCTCACAGCACTATTAGTAGTCAGAAAGAACTCTTTTTTCAGACCCCATTTTCCCTCTTCTCTTCTCTTTTTTTTTTTTTTTTTCCTGTTAAGTTACTATTATCCCCCAGTCCATGTAATAATGGGCTTAACATCAAGTGAAACTAGAACTGGAAAGAACAGTGAAAGATGACAGACATGAAGGGATTTTATTGGGACTATGGGTTACTCCTAAGGTCAGAATCAGTAAGTATAATTAGATTCCTGCCCTTTACAACAAATGTAAAGCCACTCTGCGATTTCTTTTGTGTGTTTGTAATTAAACATGCACTTTTACTGCCCTCTGCAGTACTGTGAAGTTACATTGATTCCAGCACATGAAAGCTTATTGAAACAGCAGATGCAGTTACAAGTCCTCCATTTTGTATTACATTCATATTTCTGAAAAGGAAACATTTTTCAAAATAAATGGAATAGCCCCTTTCTTACAGAACACAAAGGGGAACTTTGTACTAATAAAGAGTAGTTTTTCAGTACCTCTCAGTAATACATTTCCATTCAGACTCCAGCAGATAAAAAGCTCCCAGCAAATATAACTAAACCTCAGTTCACCCACAGAGAAAGCTCACATTTTTGACATAAAACTAAATTGTATCTTCAGCAACACAGGGAGAGCATCCCATGTGGATGAATTAGCTCCCTATTGCATTTAAACATGATTCAGGTGGGCACAAGTCAAAGGTTCAAAGAATGAACCCAGGCAGCGTCGCTTGATCCAAATGTATAATGCTGGGCAGACATGGCAGATGCTGTATATTTCAGAACATTTCGTATTCAGCTACCACAGTGATTAAATGCTGGATGGATTTGAAAGGGACTTCCCACCAACACTACTAGCTCCCCCATCGTTATCATTTTTACTGCACCCCGAGTATCCCTGGCTCTTTGTAAGCAGACAAAATGGATTCTCTCCCTCTCTGCTTCAAGAGCTTACAATCTCTCACCCACAACTGGTACTGCACTTTTGGTTTGTTTGTTTTTCACCTCAAAACTATGTATGTTTCTGTGAGACTGAGTTCAGAGGCAAAGACATAAGACATATTAATTCATGCTGACAATTTCAGAACAAGAGCGCCTAGATATATCATAAATGGAAAATCCAAGCAAAAGGGGCCTGTCAGTAAATATATACATCCATCAGAAGAGCTCTCTCTGGACTAGGAATGTCATGTTTTTATTATAAGTATTTTGATATAGATATTTGTTGTCAAATGTAAGGATATTAAGAAGACTATGTCTAATATTTAAATGGCTTTAATTATATCATGTTTATCCATCAGAGGGCTTAACTGGTTGAACAGCAGGAGCAGCTTGCAGGTCTGAAAATCTGAAACTAACTTTAAATTGCAGTGTTCAAACACTGCTTTATTCTCAACCATTAAAAGATAACCTCTTTCTTCCAAACTGGCTGTGATCAATATTTGCTTTAAGTAAATGAGCTATCATAACAAATGATTTTTAAATGACATTGTGGTTGAAAACCAGAAAAGTTACATTCAAAAAAAGCAAGCCAGATCTTTTTAAAATACAGAGAAGAGGGTGATGTAGAATTATATTCGGAACACAACTGCCGAATTACAAATTTATGGTCAGAAACACCCAGTGATCTCAGGTGGTTTCATTTTTGGGTATCCAACCCAGCGGTTTTGAATTTCAGAGCTATTGAGCACCTTCAGCTCTGATTGACTTCAGTGGAAGTTCAGGGCGCCCAGCCCCTCTGGAAATTGAGCTCAAAGGGACTCAAGCTGAGCACACAAAAGTTAAGCCACATGATATCAAAGACTATTTTGAATACTATGGCCTCAGTTCAGACAACCAATGCATCAGAGAGGTTACTTACCAGTAACGGGAGCAGAATTTATCTCCACACAGTTACCCCACTGGGATGAGAATGGTGTGCTCCACTGGTTTAGAATTGTCTCCAAAGCTGTGACTGCTACATCTCCACTTCCCCTTAGCAAGCAAGATCATAAAAGGAGCTGTTCCATTTCCTTGTAGTTGTTGGGCATGTGCTTCCCAATCAAAGCAGGTCCCAAAGGAAAAGAAGAAAGCATGGAAACGTATGACTAGTTAGAGCAGATGAATTAGCTGATCTCTCTAAGCTCCTCCCACCTCACCACTGCTTTTGCAAGGATTCCCGAGCATTGCACAGTGAATTATACCTCCCAATATCCCAATGAAGTAGCTGTTTTTCCCATTTTGTCAGAGTAAAAACATTGCTACTCTTATGCCAAATGGTACAAAGATTAAAAATATAAAATAGTTAATGATCTTAAAAGTAACTATGGTTATTGGAGATACTTTGTCTACATGCACAAGATTAGATTCTTTGTGCTGTCACATCAGTGTCCACAGGGGACATGCCTGCAGCCTTGATTTCCTAGTGTTACCCCACCCAAGTGCAGGCCCAACCATCCCACAGTTCCTTTGTCTAAACAGAATCTCAGAGAAGTAGGGTTCAAGAGCAAGGAAGAAGGGGTGTGTATGGAATCCAAGCAGACAACACATATCAAGAGAATCTAAAGTCAGTAACTTTTCAACCTCAACTATTTGCCCACAAGCTCCCGTTCTTGGTGACTAATAAACAGTTACCTTTGCTCAGACATGCATGCTCTGAGTCCTACTTAAACTAAGCCATCTCTGTCAAAATGGGCATCCACTCTGGTAACCTCTGCTAAATAGCATCTTGTGAAGGCACGTACCAAACGGCTCTCCTACAGATTTCAGAAACAGGAACATTCTCCAAAAAGGCAGCTGAGGTTGTTTGAGCTCTAGTGGCATGCGCTGTAACGTGACTCTGTGGATCTTATCTGAGTGATTCGTAACATGCTCTTATGCAATTGGAAACTCATTCGGATAACTTCTGTGAATATGCTGTCTGACCCATAGACCTATCCCTCAAGGTCATGAATCGTCTACGTGTGTTTGTCTTGTTAAGGAAATGGGATATTTTTGTTACATCAGAAACATATGGTTTAGTTTCTGAGACTTGGGCAAGAAAACTGGAGATTAATGAATTATTCAGATGGAATTCAGCAACCACCTTCGGTAGGAACTTAAGATGGGCATTGATAGTTACCCTGTTCTTACAAAATACTTATAAGGGGAACCCCACGCCTTACGGTCAGATGCTCCTTTATCATTCAAGCTGAGATACTGGCTACGAGAGAGAGAGAGAGAGAGAGAGAGAGCCATTTCCATCATTAGATGGTACAGCTAAGGTTTCTGTTTCCTAGAGTTCATTTAATTTTTTTTCTTTTAAGCAATTTTGAGCTTTATGTAAATATACAAAAATCAGGTTTTCAGGTTTTAGTATATACAATATAAATGTTGCTCCTTGTATACAGCCAAGAGTAATCTCTGTAATATTCCCTAGTGCACTTTCATTAGCATTCTTTCAATAGATCTGGATTAAAGCTCACTGTAGAGGACTGGCATCAGGAACCTTCTAGAAGAACTAATTAACATGCAATATTAGTATGCTTCAGCAATCATACCCTCGTGGCCTGCATTGCTACTCAGTGTAGACAAGCTCTTAGATACAAGTAATCATTTCTAGTGTTTTGCTGTTTACTGGATCAATAGCCTTTCCTTCTTGATTGGGGGTGTTTTACTGGCATTTCTCACTTAAAATCAAAATTCAAAAGCTCTAGCTATAGGGAACGGGTTACTAATAGCTCGGGGGAAGGCATTTATCAACTTTGTTAATATTATATTACGGTCTGAAGAGAACTCCTGAACTGCGAATAAAACCTGAGTCAGGCCCCAAAGGAACCTAATGCCTGTAGAGGGAGAAAGTACATCCTGGCCCTGGATAGGAGGATGATATGAAGATATTATTGATAAACCGATCCTTATAGAACAAAGTCCAGGTTGCTGCATGGCCATTAAGTAGGATACTATTTCTGAAATGGTGTTGTCAAGGGAAACAGCAGATGCTGAGTTGGCCCAAACAAAAACCTCCTACAATGAGGTTTATTATCCAGTTTACTGGCAGCTTTCCTGCTTTGGAGCAGAATGTTCCCAACTTCCAAGGCAACTGACAATAAACCTGGCCTAGCTAGAACCCCTTTAGCTAGAACAAAAGACTTGCTCTTTCTTGTTCTAGTCTTTAGCAAAACAGCTCCAGTGTTAGAAATCCCCACTTGTGAAAAATGTTCTTTAACAAGTCTGACAGACTACTTGGGGTTCTCTGAGAACGGTCTGCCGAGATAAGATGGCAGTGAGCTCTCCACATCTGGAAGACAGGACCAGAAGCATGATCCATGAGAAATGTAAGTCCAGTGCAAAATGGCCTGCAAGCCTGACCTGGCTCCTCCTTACCAGCTGACAATGAACAGTGGTGGCATTGTCTGCCAGCACTTAAATTCCATATCCCTGGAGAAGGGGCAGGAATGCTTTGCATTCCAGTCAGAGGGCTGAGTTCCAAGACATTTATGTGCAGATGAGCTTCTTGAGGGGGAACATAGGCCATAGATGTAAAAGCGACTGACAGATTCAGGAATGGTGGGAACTTATGTTTCTTACAAGGGAGAATGGCACACTGGCGTACTCTTTGCACACTTTAAGTGACTTTTTTCCACCAGTTTAATAAGAGAACTTCTTGTAGGCCCAAGACTATCGGGTCCATGCAGCACCTCTCAGACCTGCTGCTCTCTGGTAATGCCAGTAAAAAAAGTGTTCCTGGAAAAGGGGGGGGGGAAATGGGGAAAACAGCAGGCACTTGCTAAAAGTGGTGGGAGAGACTGGTAAGAGACTAGTTCTGCTAAGCTGTGGCATGAAATCTGCCAGTGAGAGGAAGACACTGCATGCACCATAGCTGAGGAAGCAGTGGGCTGTCTGCTTCTTCCTCAGTGGCTCCAGTCACTTCTGTGGGTTACGACAGTCTGAAGCAAAGGGACAGTCTCTGAAGGATATGATTTGACCTCCAACTTGCTTTCTTCTCAGGGATGGTGAACGCAACCTGAGAAAATGCAAAGCACCTCTACAGTCCTTCAGCAAGCGGAGGCTCTTGTTGGTCTTGAGTTGAAGATGGTGCAGTCCTCAAATGGAAAATCCACCATCTTGGTTTGGATCTCCCTGAATATTCTTGATGGCTGGAACTGGGAGGATCTTTACACTGCCACCACTATGGCCATGGTGCATGCAGCTGTATCAGATGCACCCAAAGCAACATACGTCCATATTTTAGCTATATACTGCCCCTCTAGCATAATGGATTTAAACTCTTTCCATAAACTAGAAATTTGTTCCAGTAACAATCATTTTGCCAGACATACCACCAGACTGGCACAATAGACCTTTCTGCTGAACAGATCCAGTCTCTTAGTGTTCTTTTCCCTTGGTGCTATGTTAGCAGCTCTTGCTCTTTGGATCTTTTCTGAACAGCCACTATGACAAGACAGCCTGGTACTGGCTGTGAATAAAAATAGTCAGAACTTTATCACCTTCAATCCTCAGAGCACAGCCTGTAAAATAGGAATTTCCATTTTATGGAACAGTAAAGTCACAACTCCACATTTCCCCCACCCCAACATCATATACAACTAGGGGGCTGGGGAGGGATAGAGGGAACTCGTCCCATGCTCTGCACTCTAGTCTAGACCACTTCCTTCCATGCTACTCCTATTCATAGTGTGCATCATTCTAAGGCCAAGTCTATACTGACAACGGCAAATTCGCTGCCATCAGTTTGATCATTCCAGCTCAACTGAGCGGTCAGTGAAGACCTGCTCAACCCATCAGGAAGTCAATCTGGTAAGTCCACCCCCTGAAAAAAAGTAGCACTGAGTCAAAGGAAGAGCATTTCCAGGCATTAGGAAGTCAAAGGAGATACACAAGCTGTATAAAATAACATGCGTATTTCCCTTTGACTGCCACCGAATTCCACAGTGAGTGTAGACCAGGCCCCAGACTTCATTAGACTGTTTTTAGGAACGCTCAAGTGCCTCATTCTCATTGCCTCTATAGGAAAATAATTTTTCTTGTAAAATGTTTAAGTAGGAAATATTTACAAGTCAAGACGCATGTATTTTTATTTTTAGCAAGTGTCCCATACAAAAGCAATAGAAACATTAACTGCTTTCAGCAGAATGTCTGTACAAAGATATCATTTACAACAGTTTTACATTAAAAACAGTGAATACAAATCAAGCATTTTCCCTAGATACACTGTTGGGGTTTTTTTTTGTTTTGTGGGTGTTAGACAAGTTATGCCTATCCATAACTATTTACACATACCAATTTTGGGCTACAGCTTCTTAATGCATCACTGCCACACTTCAGTTTTTTTATACTGAAACCCCATTTAACTTACATACTATGCCCTTTCCCACCATTAGAAATTAAGCTTTTACAAATGAAAACTATTTAAATGAAGACAAAAATGGAAAATCTGGCAATGTGGAAAAGTACTTACACAAATATTGTTGCCAAGTAATGGAAATCAAAAGGAAAGTTACAAGCTGGATGATTCTGGAAATAAGGACAGAGCACTCCTGCTTCTAGATCAACAGTTCAAGTATCTGGTCCAGACCAACAATGTGCTGAAGTTGTTGCAGGTCATTGTAGTTGCATTAAATAAGTTTCAATATAACTGGAGAGGTCACAGATTCAACTGGCATTGAATTTAGATTCCTGCAAACCCCACCTCCAGGGGTGAGGGTAGAGTTGGTTCACACAGTGGCAGGGCAGTGTGCAAAATCTCAAACCACACTTGCATATCCTGTCCTGTGAATAAATTGCTCTGTGGACTGCCAACAGAGCATATAAGAAGTGAACTTACTTATGGGGAAATGAATGGCAACCTGAAGTTTTACAGAACTTAGTTTGCTGGAGAGTAGTAGTGCTGCATTTGGCTGTTTTTTCCTATAACTAGTTCCATCTTCTGAATAATTATAAAGAGTCTTGTAAAACCATCTGATATACATAAATTAGACGTCCAAACAGGGAGTTACACAACTTAAGTTCTATTCTTTACACAGATTTGGCCCAGAAAATACATAGACCACAAATTAGGGAACAGCCCTTTAACTTACTTAAGCTTCTGCACTACTGACAGGTTGGGAACATCCAGTGTGAAAATACCAGGCTATTTCACAATTTTTTAAAAGGATGTTTTCCTTAAAACGGCCTGCACAGAGCACCATTTAGCTCACAGTACTGAAGTCTTTAAGTGGCTCATTCAAGCATGCCTCCAGGTCAAATTCACCATCCACCTGATAGTCAACATGTCTAACCTTGGTGGGAGTGCCAGAAAAGGTATCCTAGAACAAAAAATTACATAAGTGGTTAAGAAATTAAGATCACTGTGCACCTCATGTGTTTAATATTTCATCTTCATATTCCTTTATTTCTCTATTTCATTTGAACCATTCTATTTTCACCAAAGTATCATACGTGATGTGTTAAAAGCAGATTAAAACTTATCCAACAACTTATTAGCTAATGATTAAACATACACCATCTTCTAAGAGTTTGCCCTTGGAACATTGCACCTGTGCATATGACCCATTTCAAATGTCTACTAAAACTCTATACAAAAGAGGCAGAGACTTGGACGTAAGAGTGCTAGATCTTCTTGTACTTCTGTTTTTTGCTCAAGAGGTCACAACATATTAGATTACTTCAGCTTACCCAGGCTTGTGAAAGTCTGAGTCCTTTTCAGGAAAATTTAGACCAGTCATGCTAAGGCTATGATTTTGACACAGGATCTTTTTATTGAAAGTGAAGATAGGATGCAAGAAAAACAATAAATCATGGAAATGTATAGGACCGACGCTGGGTGTGATAAGCAGGGCAACTGCCAGCCACCCGGTGGCCGACACCAGAGCCCCAAGGCTGAATTAGCGAAATTTTGAGGAAGTCTTGAAAGTCTCATAAAATCATGGAATCTGTGACCTCCATGACAGACTCGTAGCCTTATGGCCCATTCAATCAATGTTTTAAAGGCATTCCCAACATAAATGGTCTCAACAAATCATGCATTTCACATGACATATTCCACTTTTTTACATGTTTTGAAAAGTGAAATATTTGATGTTAACATTTAAAGTATCATCAAGGGCAGATGAGTTGGCACCTACTGAAGTACTCTGGGGCTTTCTCCAAACTTAGGCAAATACTGCTACATTAGTTATACCTGGGTAACATTTTCAAGAGTTTCTTCACAACCCTGCAGTGAGAGCCTTCAAATGAAAGCTCAGATTCTGGAGAACAATTAAGTGGTTTGCTCACACATCCCTAGCTAGTCTGGGGGGGAGGGGCACCACCTCACATTTTAGGAAATGTTAACTCTGTAAAGTAGCAAAAGTCAATTATTAACTTGAAATATAGTTTAGTTGAATAGTTATGAAAAATTCTACCTACATAATTGTCTTGAGAGCTTGCTTGAGATTCAGTAGAATTACTTCCTATGGATTCAGTCTCCATCTCACCAAGATCAACAGGAGTGCTATAAAATCAAAACAATGCAGAAACATGAAAATCTGTGGTTCACAGCAATTTAAAGTATCCCAATGATGCAATCTACTAAACTACGATATATTTTAAGGAAGTAGTTTGATTCCACAGCCTTGTCACTTGGAGAATTCACTGCATGCAGCACTTACATTTGATAAAAAAAATCCTGCATTGCTCAGAGCATTACTTTCGGAATTCATAATCTTAAGTCTTCTCTTCAACATAAGTCTTTTTTTTTTTTTTTTTTTTTTTTTTTTTTAAAGTTTAACTGTTTAAAATGACTCAATATGAGTATCTCACTAAATAAATAAAGAATGTCTCGCCTAGAAAAGTCATGTTAAAAGAAAGCAAAGTTCTAGAAATGACCAGTACGCTTTTACAATATCTGGAGCAAGAGATCAAAGCAGGGGTCTACCAATTAACATGGTGAGTTGCAGTTGTTTTACTAGGAACCTTTCTCACCTTGGTGGAAGTGCCAGAAAAGGAATCATCCATTGGTGAGGGTATGAGTGTCAACTCTGATGACCTCCAATATGCAGTAAAAGAAATTAGTGAGGATACTTGTAGCAACCTGGGAAAAAGACCATTTTGCCAATAGCCTGCAGCTTTCTTCCAGGATGACGCAGCAAGGAAAAAAACTGATCCCCTGATAAGGGAGTTTGGTGAATAACGAGATCTCTCCTCCAATATCTTCTGATAGGAGCCTTTGGGGTGTTCTGCTGTCTTTAGACACTCCCCCCATTTGTTCAACTGGGCATGCAGGCAGCTTCTTAAAACACGCCCATTCTTGCTCTCAACAATAGGAAAGTTAGCTTTGGCTGCTCACTACCATTTTAACTGGTGTCATCTAGTTCTGCTCAGAACTTGTTTAGAGAGCATGGCAGTAAACCACTAGCACCTTGTTTATTACAACACTCCACTGTTACTACTGCTGACAGTCAGTGAGCTTTTAGACAAAAAGATCTAGCATAGACAAGGCCTTCAAAGGAAAATAGGCTGTGCTTTGCTCCTGCAACCCAGAAGCAAGCACTTTCCCAGGGAAAGCTAAGGCATAGAGGCAAATGATACTGTCCACCTGTATAAAAAGATTGATATCAACTAATGTAAAGTGCAATATAAGAACTAGTATTACTAAAGGAGAGTGTACCTGTCATCTTGGAGGTGTTCTAATCTCCAATTCTCACCCTCTCAATATCTACCACACAACCGAGGCATGGGCTACAAAATCTGTAACTTGATCTGAAAATATGTTAGTTAAATAAAAAAGGGCTTTAGGATTTTTCTGAAAACACGGGGTCCATTTCTGGAGGGATCCATACTTCATAAATGTCTGGTGTTTCCTGGGCTCAGATAAACCAACTTGGGGGGGGAGGGGGGGAAGCTAAAAATGACTATGCACTTGGACTATGGATTTTTTCCTCATTACAACAGGTGATTTGACCTCACCTTCCTCTATATGTTGTTAAGATTCAAACACTGGACAACAACAGCTCTGATTTGCTGTTACAACCTGACCTAATCCTATGACTTGTACTTCCCTGCATTTATTTTCCTCCCATTCTGTAAACTCCCCATCTTCAAAGCTTCTGACAAAATGAGATTTTCTCCCACAAAAGCTCATGCGATAAATAAATTTGTTAGTCTTTAAAAGTGCTACAAGACTCCTTGTTTGTTCAAATGAGCAGGAATCTAGCCACCATTTAAGTTTTACCCTCAAAGTTCTCTCGCAATGTCTGAGCCAAAAAAAATGAGAGCAGGATGTCACCTGTGCATAAGGTATTGGCAAGAACAGCACAAGTGAGCACAAGAACCACTCAGAGCAAAGAAGCCCTAGCAATGGACAGCAAGAACACTGGTGAGGAGTTGCAGTGACCAGCTATGGCTCTAATCAAACTTTTAGGAAAGAACAGGTTAAGTTCCACTCTAGGGACTGAAGAGCACTGCAATTGTCAAAGACAGCACAGTAGAATCTCAGAGTTATGAACACCCATGCAATGGAGGTTGTTTGTAACTTTGACATGTTTCTAACTCTGAACAAAACACTACAGTTATTCTTTCAAAAGTTTACAACTGAAAATCAACTTAATACAGCTTTGAAACATTACTATGCAGAAGAAAAAAGGCTGCTTTTAACCATCTTAGTGTAAATGAAACAAGCACAGAAAGTTTTCTTACATTATCAATCTTTTTGTAAAAATAGTTTACGGTAAACACAGTACTGCATTTGTGCTGGGGGGGGGGGAGGAATAGAGGGGGGAAGAGGAGGTGGTCTTTGCTGCTACCTGATTGCCTACTTCTGGTTCCAAATGAGGTACCGGTATGTGGTTGACTGGTCAGTTTGTAACTGATGTTCCACTGTAATACTGATATTTGTGAGGAACCTAGCATTATGGAAGGCAAATATAGTAGGAAGAGACCAGAGTTGGCTCCTCTGGGATTGAAACAAAGTGTACCTGAATTATGTCATAGGGTAAAGGGGTTGGGACATATTGTTTCAGGAACGTGTTAAAATTCAGTTCCATCCAAATGCACATTAATCATCATCTATCTCTCCTGCAAGCTATGAGGAGAGCTCCAACATAGCTCAACCGAAAACTATCATTTTCAACTTTAAGCATGGTTAAGCTCATATTCCCGCAATAAAACCACTTTACAAATATGAAAGTCAAAATGACAGATTAATCTTGATCCTTTGTGAAGCTGTATGTCTACTTAAAATTGTATCATTTGGGGCCATGCCCATTTTGTCAGACAGCCATCTTCTCACCACTGCCAATATCAGACAACTGCCCTTTCAGTTTTAAGTGGAAGTAGGCAGTTCCTGCCTAAAAGCTCTTAAGCAGCAAAACCTGCGGAGCCAGGAATAACATTCCCGTTTTCAAAGCCCTGCAATTTGGCTCATCCTGGAGACTCAAAGGTTGTTTGTCTACATATCAATAGAATCAGCCATTTCAGTAGAAAGCTCTCCATGCCTGACCTTCCCGAAATTTCTTGCAACTTACATTTTTGGGGGCTTCTAGTAGAAAACAGCCTTGCCAGCCCTCTTCCTCTCTGTTTCAGTGGGACTTTGCACCATTGCCCCTTGAGGGGCGGGCAAAATGAAGAGAAGTTACTTCAAAGAGGAAGAAACTTGTGTGTAGAGCTCACTGCTCATGTAAGACAACTAGCTAAACCTTTCCAGAACTGCTTCCAATCACATGGTCAGCTTTCTTCCTTACAGTCTTTAATACCTTGCATTCCTTCTCTAGTTTCTCACAAATCTATTAGGCTGGGTGAGGACTGTCCACAGATGAGTGTCCCACACTCTGCAGAAGTAAGGGACTGTGTCTCCCTGGCTGGCATAGCATTTCCTTTTACAGGGTACTACAAGAGGATCTGCTAGATTTGAAAGACAGAATGGGGCCTCGACAATCTAAATTTGAAACAAAGAAAAGAAAAGTCATGACGGTGTAACTTATTCTAACTAATCCTTACTTATTTTGACAATTCAGAAAAATCAAATGCTTTTTTGAGAGAGAAAAGTTTACACCTCCCATATGCCACCTTATCGTTTTTGCAGTTTGCTACATAGTTAAGAGACTGCGAATTTGAAGGCACACTCTCTCTTTGCAATGCCATGGTAAGCCACAATAACGCCTGAATTCCCTTTTTTTATTTATACCAGTGATACTCAGACTTCAGTGGTTCAGGATCTAAATTAGCAATCAACATTACCCGCAAGAGCCACTGTAGTGGGAATTCATTGTTTCATTTACTATAGTACTATGTATTCATATTTAAACAATATGACAAGGGAAATACTTAGTTTTTTATGTTTATATTAATTTTTTTTTTTAATATATATAAAAATAAAATTCTCACAGCAAAGTGACTGACCAACTAAAATTGATTAACAACATAGTAAAAGCATCCTGACTGGTTAATAACAGATTGGTTAATTAAATCACATACTGTTTTAACATCATGTGCTACAAAGAGTCAGGAGAAACATAACAGAACCACTTGTGGCTTGGGAGCCTCAGTCTAAGTACCACTGATACATACTATTCTGAATACGAAACAGATCTAGTAAATGTCTGCCATTCTGCCTATTTTTGTTGTGCTTGAAAGTATTTCATCTGTGAAGTAATGGTGATAGTATGGTTTCTTTAATCTATTGACTAGGTTATGGGGTTTAGGCAGAGACCATGCCCTTAGTAGTAGCTTTTGGGGGTTTTAAATAGATATAGTTCTAGAGTATGGCAAAAAGTAGTCTGAAGGGCTTCAAACAGAAGTTATTGTGGTGACAATGCAGGCAGAAGTCACAGACTTACTAAATATGGAGAGCCAGGTGAGCCTTATATATTTTGATTGAAAGGTACTGAAAATTGTTCTGGGAAACTTGGCTAAAAATGGAAAAAAGTGTATAAGGTGTGAACACAATACCAATTTAATCCCTTTGAAAAAGCTGTAGATGAATATATTAGAATGTTCTGTAGATGAGTCAGATGATAGTTTCTGTAGAGCATGACTATGCTATAATATATTAGAATAAAAAATATCCTGATTGATACATACATAGCTTGCAAGTCACTTCCTTCTTCAGCAGGAGGGTCCCAAGAATGCAAAGCAACCTTCCACAGTCTGATCTGCTGGTCCCAGGACCTACGGCTGTACTTCTTAAATTTATTTGGAGTCCTAGGATGAACCCCTGGCACTCGATGACACCTATTTATTCAGAAAACGGCCATGAACATTTCATAATTTTTCAAATAATCTTCATAATTTTTCAAATAATCTTTAAAATGACTGCATTTGTCTACTACTGAAAGCCTATTAAATTCCATTCTCAGAACATTCTGGGTTGGTTTTAAATCTATCCAGGTATTCAAACTAGTTAAGCTGCTTGACTATTGTGTAGTTCAGATTTTTCCCTCCTTTGCCCAGGAAGTTTGGTCTCTAAACAAATGTAATAAGTAATCAAGAACCAGACATGCACAATGTTTGCATATTTATAATACATCAATGAAACTTACCTTGGAACTTCTTTAATGTATCTGTCATATGCAATTGTGTTTTTTCCATAATTTATCTGTTTTTGCCTTCTCATCAGAACCACTTCATCTGTTTCAAGTTCTACTGCTACAGTGGACTCCTTTGAATCAGAACTAAAGAAAATATATTCTCATGAGCACCAGAACATTTAAGCCCCCACTACTACATAAATCCTTAGACCTGCTGCACTGATTACATTTATTTCTGAAATGGCAGCTCAGGATTTTATTGAATTAGCATATTAGAAGGTGAACTTGTTAAAACAAATTATTTCAAGCTGAATATTTACAAGGAAATCATGGACCTGTACCAAGTTTAACTACCGTAGGATATTTTTCCATTGATCTCCAGAAATGAATTTACTCTTACCTTCCAGAAGAGGACCTCCTTTCTCTTGCAAATTCATTTATCAAGAGCTTTCTTTTGTATCTAGAGAAGACAATTATTTCAGTATAAATATATATTTAAAATATACAGAAAAATATAGGTTACTTCCATAAATTGTGTCCACTGCATAATTAATATAACCTCTAGCAACGTTCATCTTCACTGCAACACTTTCTGGCTAGGAGGGTCTTACCCACATAGCTCAGGATTTAACTGATTGCCATATTTGAGATTGGGGAGGCATTTTCCCCTAAATAAGATTGACAGAGACTCTTGGGGGTTTTTTTGCCTTCCTCTGCAACACAGGACACGAGCCACATGCAGGTTTAAACTAGTGTAAATGGTGGATTCTGTGTAACCTGAATTCTTTAAATCATGATTTGAGAACTTCATTAACTTAGCTAGAGGTAAGGGACTCATTACAGGAGTGGGTGGGTGAGGTTCTGTGGCCTGCCATGTGCAGGCGGTCAGACCAGATGATCATAATGGCCCCTTCTGACCTTGAAGGGTATGAATCATTGGTTCAGTTCAATAACCAAATATTTACACAGTAAACACCTTTCCACCATGGATATGGGTCCTTCATCTCTTTGGAATCTCAAGATTCCCTCTCCTCTCTACCACTGTAATTACCCATGCAGACAGGTGGGTAGTGGATGGGATTACATTCAAAGACAACCTCACAGCAAGCCAATCTTGAATCTGCTAGACTGTTGGCAATTCTGTGACGGTCACCTTTCCAAAGGAATACATCACATCACTTTTATTATATTCTAAATCTAAGTTGGTATGAGAACAGCTGTCAGAACTTGCCCTGCATGTGACAGCCATAAGTGATATTTCTTTACTGTACTGCTATAATGCAGGTAAAAAAGCAGCTATGACTAAAAAAATAAAAGAAAAAGCCACTTCATTTCACTTTCCTTACAAGGCTTTTTTTTGCAACATCAATCATGTGTAACCAACAGTACCTTGCAATTTCTTTATTAACACTGGTCCTCATTTCATCTTCTTCAACTGCAGTTCCCCAGTCTGAACATCTTGAAACAGGCCCAGGACCCTCTGGTGTTGTAAAGCTGAAAAACATCTCCACATGATAACTGGAATTTTATTTCAATTCCTCCACCTAATTAATCTCTAATTTGATGACTAACATGTTTTTAAAAGCTATACTTGATTTATTCCTATGTGTATCCAATCATATCTAAAACAATGAGAGTCCTGTGGCATCTTAAAGACTAACAACTTTCTTAGGGCATAAGCTTTCATGGGCTCCAACCCACTTCGTCAAATGCATCTGATGAAGTGGGTTAGATCCCATGAAAGCTTATGCCCGAAGAAATGTGTTAGTCTTTAAGGTGCCACAGGACTCTTGTTGTTTTTGCTGTACAAAGACTAAAACGGCTACCCCTCTGAATCATATCTAGGTGCACTTCTAAAAAAGTTTTAAAAGTTTCAATCCTGGTACCGCTGCAAAGCTAGTATAGCTTGCGATACTGGCTAACCAGATCATGCTACAGCAGTTGTGCCCAAATTTTTTAACTTCTGCCTGCCCTTACCCTGTCCACACCCCCTCTCAGCTGAGGCCAAGAGCAGAGCCATAGTCAGGGAGTCATAAAGAACAGAGCGGGGCTGAGTGGTGTTCCCTCCCTGCTCCCAGGGAGGACTGGCTCAGGTCCTGCCATGCTCCCTCAAATGTTCCTCCATACCCCTGTAGAGGGCATGCATACAATGTGTTCAGGTCAAGTCATTTATGTAGATCAAAGTAACTGCTAGATGTATAATAATGTATTTAGATGTTTAAACCTCAAGAAAACTAGTGGAATGTTGATAGGAGTAGATAAGTGAAAACAATACTGTCATAATATACTAACAAATATTTACACAGTAAATACTCCGGTATACAAGTTACTCTTCTTGTGAAATGCTAATGAAGGATTTAAGAACTTTAACAGAATATGCTAATTTCAAAACCAGTGACCAAGCATATGCCTGGCAGTCAAGTCTAGGTGTACTATTCACCAGAAAAGCCTGGTAAAGATACTGTCAATTTGCTTTCTGTGTAAAGGAACTATAAATATGGATTCAAGAAATGATCCATAATCTCTGAACTCTTTGGACTCCAACAAGGCAAAATAACATTGAGAAGATGGAAATCCCCAGAATTATTCTGGGTAGCCCTGAAAGGCTTTTGGGAAACTGGCAGTTTATTACATCACTGCCGCCATCTGCAGTTACAAACTGTGATCTACCTGTTATTTTACTTGTTTTAACCTTTCAACAACATTCATTCTTTGTTCTTAGCTAATAAACCTATAGTTAGTTTACTGTAGAATTGGCTGCCAGTTTTGTCTTGACTTAAGATCTAGAGTGTCAATAAATTTAGGGTGAGAGGTCTCTTTGGACTGGGAGAAACCAGTAAGGTGTGATTTTTGGTTTTAGTAACCTTTTATCACAAAGCTCAGTTTGTCTGAGTGGCATGATAGACTGCAGAGGCCAGTGCTTTTTTGTTTTGTTTTTTTTTAAAGTAAGTTTGATAGTAAATTTGCCAGCCCCCCCCAACCTTTAGCAAAGTACCATGGGTGCGGCCAGCCGGAGACAGGAGTGCATACTGTCACAAACAAACAACAACAACAACAAACACACACTCTGGGAGAGGCTAATGGGACCATCTATGACTCAGTAGTGATCCAGGAGTTTACATTTGTTACTGGATTGGTGAAATTTAATTAAAGAGCATATTTCCAGTCTGGAGTGACTGCCCTTGATTTTTGAGAGTCTGCCCTAAAGTACGCACTCTCAACTATGAGCTACTTTAGAGAGCATGACCCAGCTATGGGAAAATAATCTGTATTTTGTTATGGTTTTTGCATCATGGGGTCATACAAGTGTAATGTAAGGCAATTTGGATGCAGAGGTGAGAGAATCTGACCTGCCAACAATAGACAAGCCACAAAGCAAGCTTGATATTCAAGAGCTAAACTGAGTTTGCAGGGTCTGATGCTAAGAAGCAGAGCTAAGGCCTTGAAATGGTGGGACACAAACAATGAACTCCATGGCCCAATTCACTTTTCAGAATAAAACCACCTTTCTATTAGCATAGCTTCTCATTTATAATCCTGGTCCCTGCAGTTAAACAAAAACTACACGTTAAGGTAGAGAAGGGGGGAAAAAAGCTTGCTTTATGGTACATTAAAAACCACTACAAGCAGCAGATCTGACATTTTGCCTAAATGCCTCTGAGTACCTTTCTAGATTTGTTTTCCAGTTACTGCTAACCAGGGGGCTGTATAGTTAATCTTTCTTGTAATATGGTGTCCAAGATTGTGCACAAGACTCCAGGAGAGTGATGTTTGGTAAAAGTCGGGTAATCTAGTTCATCATCCTGTTGATGTAAAACTATTACTTAGAGCATGGGGGGGGGGGGGCGCGCGGGGAAAATCTTTTTTTTTTTTTTTTAAATTCACAGCAGGACCTACTGATATGTCCCAAACTGGAGGGCACAAAGTAGCAACTGGAACAGGGAACACTGTATGATCTCAAATTGATCTAGTGCACATAGGCTCCCATAGCTAGGTGGTGGTCCTTGGAAAGCCCTACATCTTGCTTCCCTGGGTAACCCATATGCCTGAAAAGGCTATCTCTGAGAGACCTGCTGAGGATGGGTTGCTGTTGTTGGGCAGATTTGCGACCCACAACTGGAAACTTCCAGAGGCAGGGTGTGGTAGCAATTTGAGCATGCTCCACAGTGTACCCTGCTAGTGTGATGGGATGTTGTCAGTCAGATGACTGGAGAGCAGCAGCCTGAGCAGACAGCAGGCAGGAGCTGCCTTGAGGGGAGACCATGTGCTCAGTGTTCTGGAGAGGAGCTGAGCCAGGAGTGAACAAGATGTTTTCTCCATGTAAAGAAGTCATTTGCAACAGATTTTGCAGACGTGCATATGGGACTGAGGGCTGGTTGCAGAGGAGAAGAGAAAGCCTGCATGTAATGCTACAGAGGATCCCAGCAAAGGAAGAAGAGGACAGCTATTTCTTGCCACTCAAGCTTCCACACTGGAACAGAGACTGTAGCTGAGAGTTGGGTGAACTCCACACAGACTTTGGGACTCTTGGGGATCTTTCATGCAAGGGATTGTTCTTGGCTAATTGTAGTTTGTTTTCTTAGGTTAAGGTTCATTTAGTTAGTAGTTAATAAAGTTCATTGTTATGTTTAATGTAGTAGTATTTTAATGTGTGAGTGTAGCTCTGAGCAAGCTTCGCCGTGAGTCCTGTACAGACTGGATCCTGGGTCTCCAGCTGCTTTCCCCATAGGGATTGGGATTGATTTCTGTGGGGCACTGGAGAAGGGCAACTGAATAACCTTTGGGTGGGCCAAAATTCACACCTGCAGTAGCCCTAACACAGCTAGCCCCAAGAATAACTAATGAAATTTAACTCATGCCACTACCGGCAAGTCCCTCTTTTCTGCTTGCTCATCTCCACCATGACCTCACATGATGCCCACAGGCACAAAAAACTAAGTTATATGCAAGCAGTGCAAATTCAGACTTTCTGGGAAGCAGGGGTCCAGTGATCAAAAACCAACAGCAAAAAAGGACGAGCCACCTCCTTGTCTATGTATTCATCACAGGAAGTAGCTCTAGGACAAGAATTAAAAGCCACAGAGCAATGTTTTTCATTCCTTGGTTTTTACACCCTCTTGTTATTTTCATATAGCTATCCTCCCACCGCAGATATGCCTGGACAGTGATGCATCAGAAGTGAGGGCTGGCAAAATGTCTCCACGCTGGTCCGTTTCACTGCATGGTAGGCCTATCTCTATGGCAAACACTGTATGGCCAGAGCCTTCAGGAAACATACCTGTCCAACCTGTTGTCAGACGATCCATACTTGCTTTCCTCTTCGAAAACGGACGCAGCTGGGTCGCTCTGTTTCCTGCGTTTCCCATCGGCTCCACGTTTCCTTCCTTGGGACCAGCGAGCCGGGCGTTGGGGGCTGCGGGGACAGAGAGCAGCCTGTGACAAGGGGAACCTGCCAGCTGAGGCCAGCCTTTCCCCGCCACAACGGAAGGGCGGCTGCGACAGCAGCCCGCGCTTTTCCCTGGAGAGCGTCTCCTTCCTTTCACCCCAGCGGCTCCCTTCCTCCCCCTGGAACCCCAACCGGGGCGGAAACCCGCTTTCCCGGAAAAGCGCCAGAAGCCCGGCTGCCTCCCAAGTCCCCCCACGTCTCCCGCGGCCTAGGCCCAGCCCCGTGTTTCTCCGCCCCCCTCCCCTCAGGCGCTCGCCCCGGCCGGCGCTGCAGGCCCCGAGCCGGGAGGCTGCCCCACAGCGGCGGGACTGGGAGGGGGGGACTCCGGCTAGGCCGCCCCGCCGCACAGGAAGGCCCCTAGGCCGCGCTGCCCCGGCGGGAAGGAAGAGACACTTCCCGCCACTCTGAGGGGAGACGGGCGCCGGCCCGCGGGGCACCCAGCGTGCGACCAACGGCCACCGGGCGGGCGGTAACCGTCCGCGCGACGCTGCCGCCCACCTGCTCGCGCCGCCGCTGTGGGGGCTCCTCTGGCGGAAGGACATGGTGAGCAGACGGCGAGGAGGGAAGGTCACCGCCGCAGCCCGCCGGCAGAGGAGAGTGGGAAGCTGCCGCCGATCGCTCCCGCGCTACGCCCGCCTGCCATTAGTGCGCAGGCGCGGGAGTCTGGCGGCCAGGGTTCGACCATCGAGTGGGGGGGGGGGAGAAAAAAAAGCCGGCCGTCTCAGGGGGGGGGGGTTCCCGTTTTCCCCCCCCCCCGGGCTTATTCCAAGGGTGAGCCCGCGCCGTTGCCGCCTGTGGGGAAAGTGGAGGTTCAGGAAGGGCCACAAGTCCTCGCAGAATAAGGTCACCTTTATATCCCCCCATGAGTGAGCTCGTGGGCTCGCCCAGATCGCAGCCGGCGCCGCGCGCCCTCACCCTCCCCTCTGACGTACCCGAGCCCGCCCCCAGGGGCGTGTTGGCGGGAGATTCTGAATCCAGCGGGAGAAGGTGGGGGAGGGGCGGGTGGTTGCAGACAGTCTGTGGCTGGATGGCGTTGGCGGCTGTGTCACGACACGGCCCTCTAGGTGGCCTATCGCGTCAGTCGCGGGCTGCGTCTCCTGCGCTCTGTCCCTTCTTTCCACTGCCTTACTGCGTTTTCCCATACACACTGCCCGAAGTGGGTGCATTCATGGCAGCAGGGCAGGTTGAAACTGCTCGGACTTTGCACTGTGAGTCTCTTGTGCATGCACAAAGACTCACACCTTGTGTTCCACTGCTTTTCACTCTGTTCATCTACAGTATAAATAAACATGCACAGTGCAAGGCAATGGATAAGCAGGCCCCATATCCTGAAATTTATCCACTAAAAAACAGAGATCATCAATCTTCGGTGTCATCACTGGTTTTCATTTCAGTTTGATTATTTATTTGGAAGTCTCTAATTTGGCAATTTGAGCAAAGAGAGTAACTTGGTTTCCCCTAACCTTTTTTGTGAAAAGTGTAAATGTACTGCAGGTTTGAATTTAAAAGGAAAGCTATATTATGAAAACAAAATGTATTATGCTCTCTACATTTAGTTACAATTAATGGAGACCAAAAATTTTGTTTAGCTTTAAAAAGGTAAACAAACCACATTTTTGTCCATGTTGTATTTATATTACTTTTATACTTTACTATCTTGTATATTTGAAATAGTATATCTGGAGCAGAATTGTATACTTACTTCATTCTACCTACTGTGAGGGTCAGACTTCTGCCACTACATACAGAGGAAGCTGCCATATTGACATGAATCAGGAAGAGTAGGTACAACATTTGATTGAAAATTTGTGGTTTCTCAATCAGAGTAGACTTTTTTTTTTAAACTTAAAATTCTTAATTTTTTATTTACCCACATTGATCAAGAAGTCATGGACTTAAGCTGCAGCAAGGGTGGGTGAGGTTAGACATTAGGAAAAACTTCTTTATTGTCAGAGTAGTTAAGCACTGAATAAATTGGCTAGAGAAATTATGTAATCTCCACCATTGGAGATTAGAGCAGATTAGGCAAACACCTGATATGGCTTGAGTGCAGGGGACTGGACTGGAAGACCTCTCAAGGTCTCTTCCAGTATTACAATTCAATGATGGTTTATATTTTTTGTTTGTTTCTTGACAAATCAAGGGCTATGTCTACACTTACTAAAATTTGTTCGAATTAGTTAATTCGAACTAACTAATTCAAACTAATTTTACTTAGTTTGAATTAACTTAATTCAAACTAACTAAAATTAGTTCGAACTAAGCAAGTGCCATTCATGGCACTTGCTTAGTTTGAATTAGCGATTTCCATTGATTTCAATGGGCCGGTTAGTTCGAACTAAGAAATTAGCCACATTGGTTAATTCAAACTAACTAGTTCGAATTAACCCTTACTTCTAATACCCTATTCGAAGTTATTAGTTCAAATTAAGGAAGCCCTTAATTCAAACTAATTAAAGCCTAGTGTAGCCATGGCTTTAGTTAGTTCGAATTAAGCTTCCTTAATTCAAACTAACTTGCCAAGGAGTTTTAGGGAAGAATCTGGAGGATTTTGAAAGGTAAGAAGCAAAGAGGCAGACCCAGGCTGGAGAGTCAGCATCAAGTAGGATGGGGAGCCCTGGAGCTGGCAGTGTCAGATGAGTTGGGAGGAAAATGAGAAGGCAGTATCAACCAGACAGGAGAGATGCCAACAGCTGAAGACCTGTGAGGTGAAAGAGGAGGAAACTGCTTGTGCGATTAAACGGTGACTGTCTTACACTTATAAAGCAATGTTTAAAAGTTTGATCCTCCAAAGTTCTTTAAAGTGATACTTTAATTTTCAAGAAGAAAACTGCAATTAATATCAGAGTTCTCCAGAAATTAGTTGTGGGGGCTGAATTAAATAAAGACAATGATGCTGCTTTTTTTTTTGTAATTTGATAGTACTTCAGATGTGTATGAACACTGACAGAGAAATCATTTTAGTCTAGACAAATATACATTTTATGGTCCACTTGGCAGCACTCTTCCATCCCTCCAGTGGCAGGTCTTGCTTTCATTGGGGTGGGGCAAAGCTCACATATGTCCTGAACAAAGGGCTGGCTACAATGCTGTGTCTTAAGACTTAGAGACATTGCTTATTAAAAGTAAGGTGCTCTTTTTGCCTATTTTGAACTATGGCCAAAAACTGTCATGGCATCAAAATGGCATACAGTTAGGTTCAAGGTATTTGAACATCTTCTATTAGATGTGTTTGATATACTAATGAAGAGCCTTTATTTAGTAGTTAGACTGACCTAAAATGGACCAATATTAATTCACTAGTAACAGAACTAGAAAGTCAGTCTCTCTCTCAACTCACTTCTACTTGTACAGTTCAAACAGTACTATATATACATAGTATAGTATATATACATAGTATACATATTCTGATTGTAAGTTTGCTTCCTTCTCAATGCAGGAACCCCAGGAATCAAAATGAGTCTTTCAGGATTGGATCTGACAATGTAGGGCTGATGTCCTTTATTTAATGCTTCTATGTATAGACTAGATATTTTCAAACATTAAATTATCATTTTAAAAAAACAATTAAAATCTACCTGTTTGGCTGTCAACTTGAAACCTGTTCATTAAAGGCCTAATGCAAAAAACCGCTGATGTCATTTTGAGTCTTTCTACGGACATCATTGGTCTCTGGAGGTGGCACTGCAAATACGTGTAATCTACATTTATTTCTTTTGCACTTTCCATTGACGATGTCAGGTATCTCATCTGGATTTACGCTGTAAGTCTTTTCCATGTGCATTTACTCTCTATGCCACATAAGGGTTTTGTACCTATTTACAGTATGAAATTCAAAAAATAGCTGGAGAAATACTGAGGAATATTTTGAGATGTGTATCTACCACTTAATAACAGTTTCTAAACAAATTCCAAAGGGGTAGCCGTGTTAGTCTATTGCAGAAAAACAACAGAGTCCTGTGGCACTTTTAAAGACTAACAGATTTATTTATCGCATGAGCTTTTGTGGGAGAAAATCCTACTTTGTCAGACGCTTCGACAAAGTGGGATTTTCTCCCACGAAAGCTCATGCGATAAATAAATCTTAGTCTTTAAAAGTGCCACAGGACTCTGGTTTTTAAACAAGATCATTTCTTGGCCATGAAACACGTGTTATCTCAGTTCATTTCCTTGTGCACAACTGTCTGCATCACAGCAATCACCAGGCTAGGCTTGGAAGCTAAACTACTCTCAACCCTATAGGCAGTCATTTTAGCATCAGAACTAAGGCACCCAAATGGATTACAGAAGGAACCTCACTCCCAATGACCGTGCTGTACTGTGGGGGTGAGGGGAGGAAGAAAAGTACTATTTACCCAAGGCTGACAGTCTTGCTCATGAAGGGTGACTTATATTTGGTAATTAGGATTAAATGGGTGCAGACGCCTCAGAATTCAGCTACAAAAATATACAGCTACTCAACATGTTTCCCTTTTCTATGGTTAATTATCCTGATGTTTAATACTGGTATTTTGCTACATTCAATACTTTGTACTAAAAGAGGAGAGCACATGCTGGAAAGCGACTACGCGCTGAGTTAAAGGCCTGCATTGCTTCCTATCTTAAACTGCTTACTAACACAAATGAATAATGGCAGCTAGTTTAGGATTCTTGCAGTAAAGCCAGGGTGAACGTTTTATTTCATACCACTCAACCTGACTCAGGCCTGCACTGTGGGTGTTTATAATAATTTTCATATACATTTCTGTTATGCTTTTCATTATACCCTGAGCAATCAAGTTCATCCCAATGTCTGCAGTTCCATTCCTGAGAGCAACTGGCTGAAGGTACTGTCCTTCTGAAAAGCAAAAACGGGTAAATAAGAAACAACGTAATTACTTGCCTGTCAGCTTTCATAGAATCATAGAACTGGAAGGAACCATGAGAGGTCATTGAGTCCAGTCCCCTGCACTCATGATAGGACCAAGTACCCTCTTAAGCCATCGCTGACAGGTGTATTTCTAACCTGCTCTTAAAAACTTCCAATGATGGAGATTCCGCAACCGGCCTAGGCAACTTATTCCAGTGGTTAATCACTTTGCCCAACATGCAACTGGAATTGGAATAAGAACCATCTCCCATCTTTTATAATCCTTGAGACAGGAGGAGGAGTAATGACAACAACAAAAAAGGTGTGCAGATTGCAGCGCGGCTGCGCAAGTGATTTACAAAATACCGCTGCAGAAACTAAGAATACACAATGCTGACCAAACGCCTTTCAATAAACTAGCTCAATTCCAACCAATATTTAGGCTGGCTTTATTAGCCAACATATTAGAGAGAGACTCAAACATCCAAGTTTTTAATAGTGGAAAAAAAACAAATAAACCCTTCATCCCAAGAAATACAACAGTTCACCCACTTCAGTAACAATTAGCATTGATCAATCAGGATAAAAAAATCTGCATCAACATCTCAGTGTTCATCCTAAATGTCTCCTAAAATTCTCTTATAAATTATTTTATTAGAAGGGGGGCAGGCTGTGATGTACAACAGTTCAGAAGTTCCCACTGCCTGGCTCATGTGGAAAAGAGGGACACTTTACCATCAAGGCCTAAAGCATAGGAAAAGCAATCACAATGAAGCTTCCAGTCACTCCCAACCTTCCTCAGAATAGCAGCGGAATTTTATCCTGCTGCCGGTGGAGTAGGGTACAGGGAAAGGGGGTTGTCTCCTGCAAGGGGCCAGGGCTCAATTCGCCATCTAGCTAGCTGGGGAAAAGTCAGAGAGTTAGGAAAAGCTTTAAAATTGTGAGAAAAATAAACAGTGAAACAAGATGCCAAAGGAGATTGTGGAGGATCCCTTCCAAGAGATATTCAAGATGGGGACTAACTCTCGGCCATCTTCAAGCATACTTTATGGAATAAAAATAAGATCAACCCTGCTGTAAAGCAGTAGATTAGAGAGAGCGCAGATTGCTCCATCTATAAATCTATAGATAAATGTTATATTATACTATATATTATACATACATATAGTATCTATTACACTATATTTTATATTGTATATTAAATACTATATTATAGTATATTATCTATATTACTATAATATATTACACTATAGATAAATAAATATGAATCTAATAATCTACTTAATCTATACATACTCCATTTTTACCCTGCAAACATGTTTTAAATGCATTAACTCAGAGATATCAAACTCATTTGCTATGGTGGGCTAGATTTGACTTAAATGTGCTTCAAGTGGGCCATACATACCATAAATCAAAATCCCTGGGCATTCTGTAACGGAGAGAGTGTAATCCCATAGTGCGCAGTCACGGGCCGAATGGAAGAGTGTGGTGGCCCACATGTTTGAGACCCCTGCATTAACGTATCCAAGCATCAATTAACTTATCCAATCTAGTCAATCACATTTGCATTAAACCTTTATGGCTTAAATGAAATATGTAGGTGCTAAAACCCCTAGCAGTGTCAGAAATATGAAATAGAAGCATGTGAGTAACAATTCATTTTAGGAGGGCATCATACAAGAAGTTATTTTAATATAGAAATTGTTGCACTTGGCATCCTTTGAATGGAATAAGGGATTTTATATTGAAAGATACTTCACAGTGAAAGTTTACTCTACATAGAGGATATGCGATGTCATGTTTAAGAGCAAGACCATTTAGAATAATTCTGTCAACAGTTTCTGAAGCGGTACAGAACAGGATTTCTCAGCTCTTCAGGCTTCCTTTTAGACTTAGGAAGAAAGGCTGGGAATTTTGTTTCAACCATGTTAAGTTTAACATGATAGTGAGAAACCCAGGAGGAGATGTGGAAGAGAGGCAGGATAATAAGACATACCTATCTCCTACTGGCATTTATGAGCCTTCTGTAGTGAATGCAAAGTGCCTGAAGATCATCAAACAGAAGACACTAGAAATGCAAAGTATAATTATGAAATAATCACACAGTACTAACTCTGAATTTTTTATTAATTGGTGTCTTCATTGTTTTGTCTTCTTCAGTTGTACTTCCCCAGTCTGAACAACTTGAAAGGCCTAAAGCCTTCTGGTGCTGTAAAGCTGAAAAATAATTTAAGCCTCTGCATTGACATTTGATGCTCAATTTCCCCTCCTAATTTGTTACTTAATTGACATCAACCTAGGGTATATTTAGTACCCCAGCTTCATGGCAGTGTCAAGTAGTACAGAGCTTGATATAATTTCAAGCCAAAGTGATGGTATTCATTCAGGCTCCTTTCTGCATCTTGTCATTTTCAACACTGCCCTCAGCAGCCAGCAAGCATAGAATAAGGAGGGTGAGGACGGTTGCTTTCAGAAACAGAGTTCTCACCATTTGAGCAATTGTAATTGTTAACAGAACACCCAATTATGTTTCATACTTTTCCTGAATATCTTTTCTAATTAGGAGGCTGAATGATCTTTCATCAAAAGCAAAATATTGGGAGTTGGGAAATTTCTACTTCAGTAACCAGTTGAGCCGCTAACATCTTGTGACCCTGTAGAAACTCACCTAATTTCCCTGGTGTTTAAATTAAACCGGCTGAAAATTGGGAAGTGTTGTAATAGATCAGGATAGTAGGAACCACGCCACATGTCCTAAGCAGACCTGTACATCTTTCTAGCATCAATACCTTATAAACTGCATCAGAGACGGCTTTTGGGGTAGGCGAAGCAGGTGCATGCGTAGGGCTCCGAGCAGTAAGGGGCCCCGTCGCCTGCTTCACCTACCCCAAAAGCTGCATCTTGTCGGTGAAAACTGAATGTGCTTCTGTCAATGAGGCCCAACAGTATTGAAAGGGTTAAGTGGGAAAGTTTTGGCTGGAAGTTTGAGCGCCATGTTCCCTCTGTGGACAGCAGACTGTTGTATGACTCTGCAAAACAGCTTAGCAGAGGCAGCTGAGAGCATGCAACTTGCTTTGCAGGTGCACCCTTTTGTGAAAAGTAACCCTTTTTGGAAAAGGGGACAATATTGCAAAGCCAGGTCTGCCTGGTTACAAACTCTGATTGGCTTATGACAAGTGGCACCAGTCAGAAGAGCCAATGAAGTGGTGACACAATATGGTGAAGGCCTAGCGCCAGTATCTGTTGTGGGGTTGTGGAACATAATAAAAACACAGTGACGCTTCCAGAAATCTGGAGGTCTTCAGAGGCACAGATCTGAAAGCCGAATTGACAACTGATCATCGGAAGGTTCCCTCCCCAGTGGTGAATCCATATCACTGGAAAGCTCGCTGGCCGAGACCAAAACGTCCCATTCAGGACAAGGAAGACTGGTGCACCAGAGATCTGAATCAGTAGAATTTGAGTCAAATAAGACCATGGTTTTGTAAATATAATACCAGACAGCTGAGCTCAGTAGTACAGACTGCAGTCCAATCTTAATCAGAGGTTTAATTGTAGGGTTAGGTGTGGGGGTAGTAATCACATTTCTACTGTGCTGTGTGTTGTTTGCTTTGTTTACTTTTTGTCTTAGAGTCTTAAAAAGAATAAGGGAGGACGAATTGTTTTAAGTGTGCCATCAATAAAAAAGGATTGAAAGTGCCCAGTGGATGTCTTGGTGCCTCTCCCTCCTCATTTCATATTCAAAGACCCCTATTTGGGAGCAGTTTTATGTTGTCACATCTGCCTCGCTAGATAGCATGAGGAGGAGCTGGCCCTGGGGCCAGCAGGGGGAGCTGAAACCATAAGGGGGGGCCAGAACCACAAGGGGAAGTGGGGCTCCAGAGGGGGAGGGCTGGTGGTGGGGAGCCAGGGCTGTAGGGGGTGGGAGGGGGGAGAGGGGATCAAGGCTGCAGAAGGGAGGTCGGCATTACTGCAAAAGAAGCGTTTGATTCCAGCAATTACGGTTTTCCCAGTTACTGTCTCATCAGGCATACTTTTCCCCTTTTAAATACAATTCTTGCTGCTTTTATTACATGAACATAATGAGTAGCCATAGTGAAAGCTTTACTCCTGTATAATAGAGGTCATATAGATAAATCATCTATTGCCGGTTCTGCAATATTAAATGTTTTATAATAAAGAGCTCAAGGTTACAGATTCAAAAAGTTGTATTCTTAAAGGAAACAGGAGCAATGGCGTCACATTTTTTACTGTTTCAATGTCAAGCATGGAAGCTGTAGAATCTTCAGATGCCCCTACATGCAGTCTATGTCATACAGGTATTCATCAAACACTAAAGAATCTGTATAATTTCTGTCCTTAAAACCAGCAAGCTGGAAGTTGTAAACTACTGGACAGTTTTAAAAAAAATTCCATTAGCAATCGAGTTGAATGTCGACCTTGCAGTTTCATTCAACCAAAATATAACTAAAATTGCAGCACTAACTACTTTCAGGTTATCATCACATAACTCCAAAAGAGTGGGAAGAGATTTGGTACAAATTTTTTTTTTTTTTTTTTTTAGTACA
Source organism: Pelusios castaneus (assembly GCA_007922175.1). Taxonomy (NCBI): domain Eukaryota; kingdom Metazoa; phylum Chordata; order Testudines; family Pelomedusidae; genus Pelusios; species Pelusios castaneus. The sequence continues at coordinate 3,773,165 of ML686047.1, forward strand.
GCTGTGGCACTGAATAAATGATCTGAATAATATAATTACATCTCTTGAAAAATACTATTCTAATTTAATGAATCTAGGTAAATTTCAGAATGGTTTTTGCATCTGAAACAATAAAGAAGTTAGTATTTTCAAGAATTTTATAGTGAACAAAAATAAAATCCTCTTTCCCCACCAAAAAAAAAAAGCAGAATGTGAAGGTGTCAGCAGTGTTTACTATTGAACAGTCTGAACATAGACACCATGCAAAAGACTGCACAATGACAACAAATTAATTTATATTTATATACTGTGTTTCATCGCACTAAATCCCAAATTACTTCATAAACAAGCTGATCACTTCATCCATCACTAAAATGCAGCCATTTCTCTGGAGAAGCATGCCACATACTCAGTAGGATACAGCTACAGTACAGAACACATCCAGACAGGAACTGAATAATGCCTTGCCCAACTGAAAGTGCAGTTAATTCCCCAATTCTTCACAAAAGGGTGTCCTGGAATCCCCAGCAACTTGGAAATGCAGGAAACAGGCTCAGTGGGGAAGCCCAGTGGACCATCACAGCATGCAGCTGGAAGAAGGGTGAGGGATTACTTTAAAAAAATTAAAGATATCTAACCTTCAGTTGGTGTCTTTTCTGGTTTTCCCACCTTCTGATTTCTTAATCCTTTTTGAGTTTTTAGGTTACTTCAACAGAAGGAACTTCAGCCTCTTCTCTGTCATACCTGCTTCTGGGGTAAAGACCGCACTGGCTGTACATCTTACATTGTGAGAGAATGATTCTGCACTGACTCCAGACAGAAAATGTTTTGGAGTGTGAATGATAGCTTGCAACTGCAAACTCAGCATTTTTTTCAAATCAACAAGAACCGGGAAGGTACAAAAAGGAGAGGGAAGGGAAATTCTGATTCTTTTATTCCTGGATTAAAAGCCTGTCTCTCCTTCACCTTTGCTTCTCCCCCTCACTGATCATTTTCATTTCTTCTGACAGACAAGGATGAGTGCCTCCATGAAGCAAGCAACAGCCGAGAGGATGAGGAACTCCGGTTGTACGAGACCACTAGCAGTTCATTCGTAAACCATTGGAGTAGGCAGCACTTGAAAATAGGGACTCTTTTAGTGTATTTATTTATTTTTTGAAAATCACCCATTAAAAACCTTTGTTCAACCTCCATTTGGTATGGTGGTCTACTTCAGGGCGCTTGTTAGCAGCTAAACAAAATGCCATTTGTCATGCCTTGGCTTAGGGAGGTCTTCCTATCTATAGGTAACTGAAGGACATACAAGCTTCAGCTGCTTTGACATGCCTTTTGGATCAGACCAATATAAGTTGGTTCATATGAGTTCCTTGTCCATTTCAGCATCACCTTTAAGGCCCTCATTCTAATTCACAGACTTCTAAGGCCAAAAAAGAAACTATGGCAATTACCTGCATAACTCAGTAATCATAAAACCAGATATTAGGGTTAGCAGGGACCCCAGGAACTAGTCCAACCCCCGGCTCAAAGCAGGACCAATCATAATCAAGGTCAACCTGGACCTTAAAAATCTCTAAGGATGGAGATTCCACCACCTCCCTGAGTAAACCATTCCAGTGCTTCACCACCCTCCTTGTGAAAAAGCTTTTCCTAATATCCAACCCAGAGCTCCCCCAAATTTCTGAATTGAACCTATAACTTGTGGTTGAGCTAGACAAGAGCGTATCTTCTCAAGCCACTTCTTTTGGTCCTTCCACGGATGGTCCTAGGGTTGAAACGGCAAGAAAAGACTCAAAGCATACAACTTTTTGGTTGCAGGTTTCTCCAATCAGCAGAATTAGGAATGAGCCAAAATCTCGCCACCTTCTTTTTGTTCACTTAGCAATAGTGATTACAGTACGATCTGCCATTTCTCTCAGAAGTACTGGTTTTCCCCACCCTTTTCTCTCACATGGAGAAGGCAAGGTGGTTAACTTTTATTGGTACCACAGGCAGAGCCTTTAGAAGAGGTAAGGACAGACTAGGAGTTTGGCCTACTTAATGAGCAAAACCCACCGGCAGGGATCACCCCCATAGAGGATGGAAGGAACACAGAAGAATGCATGAGATGCCTGCACATCTGGCAAACGCCTGGGTGGTAGGGTAGGGTGTCATCACTAGCAATCTGATGGCAGCGAATCCATCAGTGTAGACATGGCCTCAGAATTAGTTTAATCCCAAGGTACACCACAGTAACCATGCCATTGGAGCATCTTAAATTACCTTTATTCTGACTTATCTTGGGCTAAGGATCTGACCCAACATGTATGATCCAATCTGACCCACATATACAGTATTGTAACTGGTAAATACTAGTTAAAAATTGAAAGTCAGAAGCAGTGCTCAAAATTAAATGAATTTTAAATTCTGCTCTTCAAACAGTGTTTAAACTGAGCTATGTACATTCATTAAAACCTCTTCCTTAAAGGCCAATCAAGTAAACTATAAAATTTGTGAAGTACTTAACTAAAAAAACCTGCACTAAATCTTTGGAAGGAAGTGCAACATGGGAAAAGTATTTCCATAAACTAAATTGATATTCACTGGAATTAACTCCTGAAATATCTCAAAATCAAGTTCTTATCAATACTGAGAAGTGGCACTGAGAAGAATTACCTTCAAAGTCATGGGTCATTCAGGTTTAACCTGAGGATGTACACAGCTGAAGTATACAGAGATTTAATACAGTGAATTACAGATCTCTGCCTTTAACCATATATTTGGCCTCAAGTTATTGCCTCATTATTAGAATTTCATTAATAAAGAATTGATATAAGACACAAAAAGTCGTAGTTGATTAGACAAAATGCCTTTTGTAGCACAGCACATTATGCTTGACAACATTTCTCCTGCCGTTAGCTGGAACGCAGCTGCCACAGGTCTAGAAACATTCACTCTGGCAGTGGCACAAACTAGTGTAATTAATGCCAGAAATGCAGGCCCAACACAGAGTGAAAACTGGGGATTTGTATACAAATAAACAGTACATATAGGTGTATGTACTAATATTGCGTACGCACGAGCTGAAGATATAGAAGCACAAACACTTGAAAATGTCTCAGGACTTCCACCGTAAATCTCCGTTTCCAGGAAGTTAGTATTGTATAAAAAAATATTTTACTTTACTAAATAAGTTTGCCTGTTTTTAAAGATCAACTGTAAAAAGAACAGTTCTAAAACAGCTTTTATGTTTTGTCATGTTGTCAGAACAGGGTGGAACATACTTTAAAAGAAATTCCTCCATGCAAGTAATTACTTTCTGTGGAAGAGAGAAAAAGGACCCTGTTTCTCCCTATGCTTTTCAGGCTGTTGACCTAACAAAGCCACAAAAATGGATGTCCATTCTACACTATATTAGCTTAGTCTCCACTGAAATATTCAAGATAATGAAAAAGTTGGAGGTAGGGAGATTGTGCAGTAAGAAGCCATTGCTCATTTTTGACTAGCTCTAAAGGTAAAGCTCAATGAGGTTTCAAAACAGTTGGTTCTATACGATACCTGTGGAATTTAGAGGCATGCTGGACACGTTCAAACAATCTAAACTTCAGAAGCAGTTTGTCAATTAATATTCATGACATTACAAAAATAATTTTATTTTGGTAAATATTAGTGAGTCTTCTAAGAGGCACTTCTATAGATACAGCATTACCTATAAAAGGTAATTTATATGTGTATTACTACACATGGCATTCAACATTATAGTATACTACAATATTATGATGATGACAACACACAGTTCCACTGAAATTAAAACTTCCATTCACCTCAAAAAGAGGCTTTTTACAGTTAAAAAATAAAGAAATGTATAGTCAATCTACTGGGCAAGATGCTCAGATAGTAAAGGCTTAATTAAAAAAGACAGACAATCATATTAGGCTTACTTTATAATAAAATACTCTGCAGTTCTATAGTTTTTCAAAGGATCTCAAATCCTTTATGAATTAAGCTTCATAACACTTCTGCAGTAGATTATTATTTCAAATGGGAAAAGACATAGAAACTGAGTGACCATCAGTGGCAGAGCCAAGTTCAGACTCCCATTTCCCTGCTGCAAAGACCACACTTCGTTACAACTGTGCTGTGCAAACTTGACTGAAATAAACGGTACGTGGTCCTTATTTGCAAAACTTACTACACAGTGGGGAAAATGCACACACTGATCTGAGTGCAGAATTCAGCCCACTATGACTGTGTAATGTAGGCTGAAAATACTGCAAACGGCAATTCAAAATAACCTCTTCACAAACTACTAGATGACATTTTAAATGATCAGTTAATGTCTTGTTTTTATTTTAGACTTCACACACACCCATCTGAAGTTAAGGAATTCAATTTGATTCTAATCAAACCAAAAAATTGATGACATTTAGCAATTTTTTATGAAAGAGATTCAGATCCACGTGGCCAGCCTCCATGTCAAGTTTCCACTCCATATGATCTGAAACAGCTGAGATATGAAACCCAGGAAAATCATCATTAATGTATAGTATAAATAGTTGCCAGTATTTCATAGTAAAGAATGCATGCCTAACAGCTTTGATGCATATCCTAGGGATTATTTTCCCCAACCCCAAGTAGTTTAGCAGATTACAAATATGAATATTTAAAGAAAAAAAAAAGAGGCCTGTCATTTCTAAGAGCCCTTAGCCCTGCCCACAATATAACTGTTAACCATACTCGTAACCATGCCTGGCTCTAAGCATGGTTTGTGTCTACACACCACACGGGCTGCGGCCACAACAAAGTTTAAATGAAATCTCCCACTGCAGCACCTCGCTGCTTGCATTATTATGATTGGCAGAACTGGTTTGGTTTTTTTTAAAATAATGTTGGCAGTTAATACAGATGTTGATTTGTAAGCTTTTTTAAAATATACTTTAACTGTTTTAAATTTCACCTTTGCAGGATTGTGTCTGTGTGAGTGAGAGTGAGAATAATTATTTAATGAAACTAAGATTAAAGAAGTTAAACCTACCTAAGTGGCAACCCTACTTCAGTCCTGCTATTTCCAGCATCACAACATGTATTATATTCATTGAGGTGGGTCTCTAATAAGTTCTCAAGCAGCATTTTTCTCTATCTATAAATCTCAATTAGTATTGCTGGAAACATTATCAGTTTTTGTGTGTATGGTGAAATCAACATTTGGTGACATTCACCAATAAACATCCAATCTCTCAGAGCCTAATTATTACCAGTGCCAGGAGCTCTGGTGTAGAATGGCTGCTGTCATTTTTTTACAATATGCCATCTATTTGCGCTCAGAGAAATCTGATGTGATGCAATGATTAAAATGTTGGCAACCTTGTCTACACTCACTGAAACTACCCCTTGTGGAGCTGCATCTGTGGGAGGTTTTAAGGAAAGTTCCCGTGTAGTGTAGACAAGGCCCCACAGATTGAGACGCTAATAGTAAGGCCTTGCTGTACCACGAAAACCCCTCTGCTTTTCTGTATTCGTGCAGCTCCACTGTGGAAGCTATAGACTAGAAAAGCACAGGCATTTTTATCACTTTGTTGTGTAACCTAAACCCTATCTATGCTATCGCTGCCACCAGTGGTGCAAAACCTGCTTACAAGTTAGGCTGGTGGAGAAACACCAGAAGAGGTATGCAAAATCCTCCGCAGTGATAAATGCCCACAATCAGACTGCAGAGTAAAGCAAAAAATAATGATCAGACCTGAAACAGCCAGCCTGGCTACAAGCACTTATTCAGTTCTGACATCTCATTCATTTGGAAAAGCAGTTCCCTAGGAAAAAGCTACAGGTTTTAACACAGCTGAATCTTCTTTTGGATTACTCAAATTGAGATGCTTGCTGCTCCCCTTCCTAATATGGATCAAGGTCATGCTTAACATTTTAGCATCAGCTACAGAGTGCTGAGACCCAAACAGTGCAGCTTGAGTGAAAAGGAAGGTTAAGCTACAACACACTCTCCACAGCACCAACAGCAGTTCCGGTTAATGAAGTAAATTAATGATCTTTTTAAAAGACTCCCCTTGTATACTAAAAATATCTGGAAAGAAAGCATTTTTATTTTCTATTCTATGTGCTAAGAGCTCTGCAGAAGTTACCCAACTTTGGGATATCTAGATATCTATAATAGTTGATTTATGGGCTGTTGTGGTGGAGAGGAAAAACACAGCACTGTGACATCTGTTTTGGGGAAAGCCCACAGTGATTTACATGGATTTTACAAACTGATTGAAGATGAAGAAAGTTAGCTCACAATTTGAGCCTACTATCCTTAACAATAGCAACTGGCTTAGTATATCATATTATACAGGAAAAATTAGCCCTTAGCTAAGGAATCATTAAACACCCGTGCTTAAAACTGGTAACTAGCAAAGCCCTGAATATATAGCTAGGTTGCCAGGATTTCACCCAAGATCATTCACCCAAATTCAACAGTCTTAACTGTTGAGTGTTATATTTGTGAATAAAAACTGAAACTACATTTTGAGGCACGGGCAGGAAATGAAAAGAAGACGCCGGGCTGCCATTTTCAGGGCTTTGAAGAAGAAAACTCCAGAGCTTTTACCTCTTCATAAGCATAAGAGGGAAAAACAAATCTAACAGGGCTTGCACCCAATCCTGGTGTCAATATGTTCTGATTTCAAAAGGTACATTGCACCAAGGTATTACTTATTGTATTAGGCAGACATCTAAAATGCAAAATTTGGCTCGGCAGGTTGGACAAGGCACTTGGCTTGATAGCCAGGTCTCTGGGTGCTGCTGATCCTGGCGGCTGGCAAACCATTTCCCCATACAAGTCAAGCACCACATAGGACGACAGTAGCATTGCTGGCATTCTCCTTCATTCAGCTCTTGGCAATTCTTAGCAAGCTTGATGTTTGCATTAGTCTGCATACACCCTATACATGGCTCCAGCTCCTGTAGAAAGAGAAAAAAGATAAAAATAATGTAAGTTGTATAGCAAATTTTTACTTTTACTGCTCTTCAACATTTATCAAGCTACCTGAAATTCAGTGTTTATGTGTTTTCCTTCCCCTGAAAAGAAGGAAAATGTATTTGGTAACATTTTGACTCCAGTTAAATTAATGGGTGTTTTTTGAGAGGATTTCCAGCAAATTCTGTACAACTGAAAAGAACAGACTAGCTGAGCATTTATCTGCAGTCATTCATATTGGGTTTGTACTTGCAGTCCCCCTGGTAGGATGCGGACTGGAATCACAGTTATTTATTATTAATTATTATTATTATTAATAATAAATAAATAGCTATTTGGGCTTTCCAGCCAAAGCTCTCAAAGCATTTTATATGGCCCAGCAGATACAGTACTAAACTGGGAGGAAGTATACCTGACCTCTAGTGTCAGCTCCTTCAGTGATTAATGTGGCCCTAGGCAAGTCACTTAACCATTCTGTGCCTCACTTTTCTCATCTGTAAAATGGCCACAACCATACTAACCACACCTTGTAAAGCACTTTTTGCTATAAATGAAGAGTGCAACGTATTATTTATAATCAAATTAGCCTCATAATTTTCCTGCAAGATATTATTTTCATTTTACAGATGAGGAAAACTCAGACACAGAAGGACTGCGTACCTTGTACAGAGTCACTCAGAAAGTCAGTCTCCAAGCTGGTGAGATATCCTAGATCTCCTCATTCTCATTACTATGTCACATTATCAGTCAGTATCAATCCAAAGCCTGTAAGACCAAGTACTTAGATAGCACAAGTTAAAAGGTCTGTACTGAAGTGACCCTCTTCCAACTCAAGAGCTATCCCTGTCAGAGTCTGAAAGTTCATTTCCTTTGTCCACTTTGTCCTTATTATTAATAAAGAAAACAAAACATTGTTTAAAGATAGATCCAGATTAAGAATAATTTCATGCATTAAAGCAGGGGTCAGCAACCCCCAGCAGGTGTGCCATGCTGGGCATGTGGCTTGATCCTGAGCGGCACATGGTGCTGCTCAGGGCCTCCCGCTGGCTCCACCCCCCCCAGCATCACAAGAGCCACATGCCATGGCTCCAGGCCCCTGCTGGCCGCACTTCCCCAATGGGGAGCAGGACCTGCAGGGAAGAGAAGCCGCAGCGTGCATGGCTCCTGACCCCTGCTGACCGTCCCCCCTGCTGGGGAGTGCAGCCAGGAGGAGACAGAAGCCCAGCACACAGGGGCAGGGCCAGCAGAGAAGAGTCACCCTTTTGGCCCCGCCTCTGGAACCTGCTGAGGGTGTGGTGGGCGGGGCTGGCAAAGGTTACCAACCCCTGCATTAAAGGATAATAGCCCAGATCCAAAATATTTAGGCATCTAATTTCCATTGAATTCAAAGGGAATGAGGTATCTAAAGACCTTTCAGGCTCTGGGCCCAGATCTAAAGTAACTTAGCTCTCCAGAAATGCAATATGTAAGGTGCAAGACTAGCTAAGGCAAATTATAAAGACAACGTATGCTCATCAGTTTCAATTATCAATAAGTTGTGATGCCAGCTCCCTGGACAATGGAAATGTAACTGCATCATTTCCAAATTCCCCAGGTAAAACCCTAATATTGACATTCAATTAAAATAAAACTCATATTTCCTAGCCTCCCCAAAACAACCAATCAATGACTTCTCCTAGATAAAAGAGGGGAAAAAATTGTTACTAAACATTTACTGCACTGTTATTACTGTTTTTGCATAGAAGTTATCATAGATTCAACTATATTGGGTAAAACAATCATGTGAAGTGATTAGGAACTCCCACCTGATTGCTGGGAACAGGGTATGTCTGGTTAATTTCCACCAGCGATGTAAAGGTTTCTAGAAACAAGTCACTGAGGCTCTGATGGATAACAACATTAGCTGCGTTACGGATAGGAGCATGAAGTTTCTCTCGTAGTTCCCCATACTCTGCGGAGTTCAACCTGAAGATGGAAGGATGGAATAGAATGTCACTTGTTATACATTTAAGGAAGAAGAGAAATTTTACTTGCTATCTTGAAGCATAACAACAAACTGAATGCCTCGAAAAGTTGTGTAGCTTGGTGCAGTCTAGTTTCCAGTCAGAATAAATAAACTTTGGGCACTTTTTTTTAATTAGGTGATGAAAGAAAAATCTTTATTCTCCTTGTCCACAGGTCAAGAAAAATCCTGAAGCCCTAAACTCATTTACTCTTTTTATAATTGTTGTGTGGTTGGTTCACGTGTGTGACCATGTTTTCAAAACTGGCTTCTGGTCCATCTTCAGAGACGCTGAGCACCAACAGCACCCACTGATTTCAAATGGAATTGCAGGTCTATCATACCTCAGAAAATCATGGCCAACTTAATTCAAGCTGGAATTCCAAAAATTGGGACACCACAACTTTCAAGTCACGGTTGAAAATGTTGGTGTTAACCGTTCAAAAAAAGGGGCAAATCCAATGGTCCTGAAGACTGAAGCCACCAATTTAGCTACCAGACAGCTATAAATGGACAGCATGCCCTTCACCATACTGGATATCATGCCTCCCCTCAACCCAGTCCTAAATGCACAGCTAATAGGGTTGAGGGTATAGTTCAGACTTCATGCTCATTCAAGTCCTTGGCCCCTCTGCCAAAACTGCCCACAAGAGCCATAAGATGATTCATTAAACTGTTACATAAACCCAAAAGAAACACCGTTCACTAGTAAGTGTCAAGCAGTTTACTTAGTTCCTTCAGGATTTACACATTACTTTGTCTAGCCTTCCCACCTCCACATCGCCATTCACACTTATTCATTTATGTCATGTCTAAATTCCTGTTTGTAAGCTCTCTGGGACAGAAATCGGTTTAGTTATTGGTCCTGTCAGGCACGTATCTAGGTGCAGTACAAATAAATAAGGGTGTAAATTAGTGCCAACTCTTGTACTGCTTTTTATGATGTAGAATTACAGTAACAAAACAGATTTCTTGTTTCACATAGGCTATACCTAGGATGACCTGATGTCCCAATTTTATAGGGACAGTCCTGATATTTGGGGCTGTTCCTTATATAGATGCCTATTATCCTCCACCCTCAGCCTGATTTTTCACACTTGCTATCTGGTCAACCAGTGATTAGATGGTAACAACTGTCACTATTGTTCAGAACTGGATTTAAGCTAGCATCATGGATTGTGTCCACATTAGGCTATTTTTGCTAAAGTTTCCTACGCTTGCTGTCACCAGTTCAGCTCCAACGGTGGTAGCCACAGTGGCAATGCTAATTTACATATGGCTCCCATGGCCCCCAGTGCTCTCTGCAGGTCACCACAATATGGGACTTAAAACCTGTGACAAAGGGTGATTTAGCTACTCTAGGGCTCTCATGGACTGATTTTTTTCCAGCAGATTTAGCCACAAGAGGAAAACCTTGACATTTCTTTGGAAAAGGTTACAAAGGCTATTGTCTGATTTCTACCAGTAATGTGACTTTACTACTGACTCATTAAAACACAGTTGAAATAATGAGTTAATAAATCATCTTTGTGTCACCACTTTCAGAGCCCTTCATACCTTGGCCCCTCCCTAGTTTCACACCTTTGTCCAGGTACACATTAGGCTTCCTCTTTCCCACACGATCTCCACAGCTCTTCGAACGTTCCCAGCTTTGTCAGCTTTTCATACACTAACTTGTGCCTTCTTCCATGCTTCGTGTGACCTCTGAGCTATCCTGCAATGGCCTTGCCCTGCCCGCTTTTAAATCTCTGTCATGCTGCAAGTCAAGTTGATTTGTATATAAGTTGTCCATTACGGTGGCCTTTTCCTTAAACCCTGTCTACTTAATTATCTTTAGACTAAGCTCCTAGGAGCAGTGACCATCCTTTTTCAGTGTTTGGAAAAGGCAGAGTGGGTACCACTGTAAATAAATAACACATTCAAACTGAAGGATTAGTTGCTTAGAACAGGCTTGAATGTATCTGCTGTTCTAGTTTAGGCTTCACAGCCCTCTAACATTTCAGATTTAGTCTGTCAATCCTATGCACTGTCTATCCATGGACTAGAAGTGTACAGATTCAGTCATGTAAATGGACACTGTCAGCTACCCTTTCAAATCTATAGTTTAAAACACTGTTCTAGAAGCATTAATAGAAAACAGGACTCTTTTTTTTTTTTTTACTCCTTTGTGAGACAGCATTACTGAGGATGTCAGCATCATAAAAAATAGCATTTGTTAGCTACATGCTGCAGAATGGGAGGTTCATCTAGCTTCTACATAAACAGTGACTTGGAAAACAAAAATAGCAGAAGAGACTATACATCAATATTGAATGTCTTCTAGACTAACAGGATTCCAAATTTAAATCAGGTGAAATTTGAGGTCAAAGCTACTTGACCACTGCTCTTGAAATCAGGTTTACTTCCAATATGTCACTGTGGTAACCCGAGAGCTGTGGTTGTGTTATGTAAGCTTCAAAGGAAGAAAGAAATCATAGCCAATTTTGCTAGAGTTTTGCTAAATTTAAATCACAATTTTGTCAGAGGAGATTTTCTTTGTTCCCTCTTTTCCTCCATCCCTCACCCCGACCTCTTCTAGTAGTTTCTCTTTCCTTCTTTAACATGCTCTGGGAATGAATAACTTGTTTCCTTGATTGGCCAATATGGCTTCATTGCCTTACAAGGTAGCAATATCCCTGAACAGTATTTTTTCACTGCAGGCTGGGGATATTGGAGACAACTTCCTGTGTAGGCAGCAAAGGGAGGTTATCAATGCACTAAAAGTTTTGGGATGTCACAGCAACAAAAGATGACACATGCACTTTCCTAACCACCATCAAATGACATACACTATACACAGCATAACATTGCAAGATTAATTTGTTTTACCGGATATCAAAAGCTTTCACGTAGGGATTAATACTGGCGACTCTGATGGTGAGGAACTGCACAGGCATGTTTGAATCAGGCGAGAGTTCGTGTTGTCTGGAATCTATCACCGTCAGATGAATGTCCTGCTGTTGGGCAACATGTAAAACGTATGTGGTCACTTTAATCACCCAGGTGTCTGTAACAATCACCCTTGCTCCTGGTGCTCCAGTAGCAAACTTGTCAATCCTCCTGAATTCTGTATTGATGGAAGAAGCCACTGCTTTCCAACTCGACTGTGGGAGAGCATGAAAGGCAAGTGTCCGAGCTAAAGGATGGTTATCCCAACCGTTCCGTGACCAGTAATATGTCAGGATGCCAATGAGTGTTGGCACAAGAACAGCCACCAAGAAGAATGTTTTCCAGCCTTCTGAGGCCTGGTAAAAATAGAAAAGCTGTTTCTCCGGTGCTGCAAAACACATGCCAATGTAATAACCTGCAAAGAAAGATATATTCTTTCAGAAAACAGAACAGAACAGAACAGAACACACACACGAACACACACACGAACACCCCCAATTGACAAATTCATCTTGCAGGTGAGCTCAACTCCAGATGACTTTTTTTAAGGAACGTGACTCCAATTCCAACCTTCCTAGTCTGAGTCTTTGAAAGGAATTTAAAAAAAAAAACAAACCAAAATTATACAATTAGCACAGGGAGGCCATTCTGGTTTGCTGAGTAAATAAAACCATATCTCTATATAACATATAGCCAAACATAGCCAACTGGGAGTTATCAAGAGCAAAATTCAAGTCCCCAGAGATGGACATAACCCCATTATTTAAAATTTGACAACTTGGAGTCTCTAATTTTATATTAAGTAGATTCAGATATTTATCTGCACGGCACTAACTACCACCCTGAACTCCCATTCTGAGCTTGCTTGCTTCGGTCCGTTCCTCTCCTGGGTTAGTTAATGATGGCAGAGCAGGTCTTCTGATGACAACAGAGGTTTCTCCACCAGCAATGCAGTTTCATAATTCACAGGCAAATGGGATTTCAGACCTTTGAGTTACAAGATTTCTCTCCCCACAATGAATTACTTTGTTTAACACTGCAAGTCAAGTATTATTTATGTTCACTCATAACGCCTTATTAAAGTGGTGTAGAGACCCAGACCTCCATGGTTGGGGTGAATGCAAGACTGTTTTTATTCCTGTTTACACAGGATTTTACCTCCCTACAATTTGCACCCTAGGAGCCACCCTCAACTGTGGCTTTGTCTAAACATTCACATCTACCACAAGCACAACCTTGCTGTTTGTACGATTGACTGGGAAACTAATTATTGTTATATTCTGCAAATTATGAAGTAAATAGTTAAAAGGTCAAAAGATGCTGCATCTCCCTATATTTTTTCACTGATATTTAATTTTGTTTTATTAATATTCTGTAATGCCTGAGTCAATATTCTAATAGCAAATTTTTATAAAACAATGAATTTTTAGCAACACCAGATCTCACTACAGGATTCTCATATTGGATCGCCACTCATAGACGAGGCAAGCACATCATTATTTTGGTGCAAATTACTGAGGTTCAGGTGCATATGAAGGGATCGCTTCACTTCACAAGTACTTCTGATGTGCCTGTGCATTTACTAAAGAGATCAAATTATGTGAAGATATTGGCTCTATGGACAAGCCCACAAACTTCAAGATCTGATTCTCACCTCAGGCCCCTCCACCTCCCACAAAGGAGTCAAGGGGACACAACAGGGTGCATTTCTCAAACTCAGTGCAGACGTGCGATAAATAAATCTGTTAGTCTTTAAAAGTGCCACAGGACTCTGTTGTCTTTCTACAATAGACTAACACGGCTACCCCTTTGGAATTTGACTAAATGGTGACAGACCAAGATCCAGTCTCTCCCCACATAAATAGTCACTGTTAAATGTGCTAATGGAGCTGCAATGGGACCCCTAGAGAGCAGAGATTGTACACATTCCCTTTGCTTTCCCTTTCTTCACCTCCTCAGCTGTTACCACAGTACTGCATATACCCCACGCCCTTCACTACAGCCCTCTAGTTATCTTCCCAGTCTCCTTAGCCCTTTGATTAATCTCACCCAACCACGCATCCATTCTGCCCCCAATCCCCCTTCCCATCCCCCTCATTATTTCCCACACCCCATCTACTCTCTCCCACCGCCTTACCCTTCCTCCAGGTAGCCCTTCCCCATAACCCTCCCACCACTCTCCCTCATAGCCTACATCAGTATTTCTCAACTGGGGTTCCTCTGACATAGTGAAAGTACTCTGTAACTGACCTAGACTCCTCCATGTGGGGGGCAGTGGAGAGGGGGAAAGGAGCGATGCAGCAAGCCGATACATGACTGGGAGAATTATTACACCCCAGCCGCAGCAAAATGTCCAGGCATATCTGCCACCACCTTGCTCCTTTGCTGCAGCTGCGCCTTTAAAATTTCCCACTGATGTTACACCGGCATCAAAATTACTTGGGCACAATTTCCATGGTAAAGCTTTCTGTGATGAACCTTAATCCAAGAAGAGATTAACTCATTCGAACATGCAGGTCCAAGATACCCATTAAAATTTGAGCTATATAATTTTCATATTTAAGTTGTGTGCATGATCATTAGTTTATTTCTTAAAAAAAAAAACAACCTAAGGATATATTTGTAAAATAGTATTTAATTCTTCATGCATCTGACGAGGTGGGTTGGGGCCCATGAAAGCTTATGCCCAAAGAAATTTGTTAGTCTTTAAGGTGCCACAGGACTCTAGCTGTTTCTGTATTTAATTTGTTTTCCTGAGTCATTTTCGCACAAATTACAAACCTTACAGCTGGCATATACCAGCTTTTCCAGCAATGTTTTCATCAGGCATTCCCCGTAAAGCCATTAATACCTTTATGTTTTTCCCAGGCCGTGAAAGGATGAGAAACACTGGCCTATGGGCCTCCCTGCACTCTCCTTCAGTCCCCCTGCTTTGTCCCCCAACCCTTCACCATCATAGGCTGATTCCAAAGGGGAACCATCATAGGCTGCTCAGCCAGCTACTCTCCCACACAGACAGTCTTGCTCCCCACAGCCTCCTGGCCACGCCCCCTCCCCTTCCCCACAGCCTCCTGGCCACTCCCCCCTCCCCTTC
>ML686047.1:3788123-3810999 GCA_007922175.1 Pelusios castaneus
CCCCCTCCCCTTCCCCACAGCCTCCTGGCCACTCCCCCCTCCCCTTCCCCACAGCCTCCTGGCCACTCCCCCCTCCCCTTCCCCACAGACTCCTGGCCACTCCCCCCCTCCCCCACAGATTAGTCTCCCTCCCCACAGCCCCCTGGCCACGCCCCAGACTCCTGGCCACGCCCCCTCCCCTTCCCCACAGCCCCGCCCCCAGACTCCTGGCCACGCCCCCTCCCCTTCCCCACAGCCCCTGGCCACGCCCCCTCCCCTTCCCCCCACACTAGTCTCCCTCCCCACGGGCCCCTCACGCACCCAGCGGCAGCAGGCCGTGGGCCAGCAGGGTGCCGGCGCTCCGGCGGAGGTGGTAGTGCACGAAGGCCGCGTCCTCGCTGCCCAGCCAGGCGGCCAGCAGGCCCTGCACGGTGAGGCCGGCCGAGCGGAACTCGGTGGGCGGGAAGACGAAGCAGACGGCGAAGACCAGGTAGGCCAGAGTGAAGGTGGCCGCGGGGCTCTCCATGGCGGCGGCCCGGCCTGCTCTCCGCCCGCGGCGGCCAGCTGGGGTGGGTCTGTCCGCGGCCTCCCGCCCCGCCTCTGCAGCGAGGCCCGCCCCCGGCCGGCCGGGCTCTCGTGTCCCGCTCCCAGCCCCCGCCCTGGGACACGTGGCCGGGGCAGCCCCGATCCGGCCTACAGCTCGCGCGAGTTCGCCCACGGCCCCTCCCCAGCACGCGGGGCGGGGCGGAGGTCCAGGCGGTCCGCGGGTCGAGCCGTGGCAATTCACACCAGCGGCTCAGCAAACCAACCGGGAGCCCTGGGGCACTTTTAAAGACTGACATTTATTTTTCACACAAGGGGCTGATCCGCTCAGGCTGCTGCAAGCTCCCTCCTCGCCCACTGCCTTTGGCTGCGTCGGCAGCTCTACTCAGAAGCCAGCAAAGCATGAGGCCATGAAGACTACAGGAGGGACTGCCTGCAAGAGATCAATCCCGGCTCTGAAACTGACTCCTGCTGGGGTCTTGGTCACATTACACACCCCAGCGTTTTCCAGCTTGGCACCCAGCTTCAGACACGCCAGTCTAGACGTGCCAAGCGTTCTTAGCGCCCACTGACTTAAACTGACTCAAGGGCTCTGCACCTCTGAGAATTAGGCCACTTCATTTTAGTATTTGACAGGCCTAGCTAAAAATGGAAAGGCTAATCTAAATTCTGAAACAGCTAACTATTAATGTGCATGTAGTATTTGGCTTCCTGTGCAGGATGGGGGCCCATGACTGAACAAATCTTCCTCTGACTTACTGGTGTGTTTGTGTTGTCTCTCTGATTAGATTGTGAGCAGGGACTGTCTCTTAAGATATGTTGGTACATTGCCCAGCCAAGTAAGGCCAAGACTGAGTGGGACCTTTGGGCACTACTGTAATACAGTAAAAACAGCAGGAATAAGTCTTCTACAGAACCAAGTACCATTCCTGCACTTCATAATAATCGTAATTGTTAATATTGTCTATTAGTCCTGTGGCACTTTGAGATCAAATGCATTTAATCACAAACTTTCGTGAGTATAATCCTATTTCATCAGATGCATGGATTGTACCCATGGAAGCTCATGCGATAAATACATTTGTCAGTCTTTAAAAGTGCCACAGGGCTCGTTTATTTTGCTGAAATAGACTAACATGACTACCCCACTGGAACTTTCTATTAAAAAGCAGAGAAGAAAACTACAGATGGATAAGAGATGGCATCATGTAGTGTGGAAACCAGCCATTAAATAACAACCATAAGAACATTTAAAAAACACATAAAAGCCACCCTATACCATAACCTACAGACCACTATCATTACCATCATCCCTCAAGCTTCCATCCAAGACACACCACTCGATCCATTGCATACAGCTGAGCCCCAAGATATTACTGCATTTGTTCCAATCCCTCAGAGAGACATACCTTCAGGATCTCTATCAAAAATTCTTAAAACTACAATACCCACCTACAGAAGTGAAGAAACAGATTGACAGAGGCAGACAGGTACCTAGAAGTCAACTAATACAGGGGAAGCCCAAGAAAGAAAACAACAGAAGGCCCCTGCTCATCACCTACACCCCCCAAGTCAGACCCCCCCCCCTACAGCACATGAAGGACCTACAGCCTATTCTACAAGACAAACCCTCACTCTCTCTCAGGTCTTGGGTAGCAAGCCAGGTATTCCATCAAGAGCTCATTCACCTGCTCATCTACCAATGTGATTTATGCCCTCATATGCCAGAAATGCCCCCACCTTATACATTGGACAAATAGGACAGTCTCTGCGCAAAAGAATAAATGGACACAAATCTGACATCAGAAATCACAACATTCAAAAACCAATAGGGAAACACCAGTCTTCCTGATCACTCCATCAATCTGTTAATAGCTGTACTTAGGCAAATGGATAAGAAATAAAAGCTTAAAAGAGAAACTGCAGAATTGGAATTCATATACAGTTTTGACACCATCAATTTAGGGTTAAATAGAGACTACAGGTTTTTTCCCATTACAACAGGTAATTTTGCTTTCCTTTCTCTCTCATCTCCCTCCTATATGCTGTATATGTTTGATCTAAACTGCATTGATTTGCTCCAATAGTCTGACCTGATCCTATGACTTACACTTCCCTGCATTTATTTTCCTTCCACTCATCTGTACTTCTCCATCTTCAAGCATTTGACAAAGTGGGATTTTCTCTCACGAAAGCTCATGAGATAAATAAATTTGTTAGTCTTTAAAAGTACCACAGGACACCTTATTTGTTTTTCTGACAGAAGAATTCTCGATAGAAATAGGACAGTTTTAGCAGGTGGGATGGATCAGCAGGCTCATCAATACATAAACAAAGTCTTTTGGGGGCAAGTTTATTCTTGAGTATTTTAGGCTTAGATCCTCAAAGGTGCCTAACTCCCATTGACAGATGGGAGTTAGGTGCTTAAATACCTTTGATGATATGGGCCTTAGAAATAGTTTCGATACAATGAGGGGAGATGATTGATTTATCTAAATGTGGGGGGTGGGGGGGAACCATCCTGCAACAATCAGATGGCTGAGCATGGAAAAGGATTAAGTCAAGAAAAATACATGTGGTTTTGCTTGCCTGTGTAGATCCCTTTAGAGAACAGACTCCTATGTATGGTGCTCGGCCTTTGATAGGCCTCTCTTCTGACTGTTAAATAGATCTGATCCTGCACTGAATTCTGCATGGGCAGGCTCTTATGCCTGTATGATGTCAGTGGTGGTTCATGCAAATGCAGGGGTCCAGTGTGAATAGCTCATGACAGAATTGGGATCTAGCTGTTTTCATAGCTTCCACCACTACACTACATAAAAATTCAATTGAGGCTTCAAGTTTGCAGCCCTTCCTTGTAACTTCTCTCCATATACTTATGTGGCCTTGTGATCACAAGGCTTAGGTTTTCTAAAATGTCCCCCTTTGCAAAGAAGTGCACAGCCTGCACACAGAGAATTTACCGGTAAATAAAAACAAAGTGCTGTTGCTGGAATGTTGCAACTGAACACTTTTTTTAGAATTCAAAATGACAACATGCAAGAAGCAAAGGGAGAGAAAGAAAAAGATATCAATCTGCTAGCAGAGAGGGACAACTTACTTCCCCCATTTTCCAAGCTTGTTTTTTACAGTTTCACTATGCTGCTGCTCCCCTCCCAGGTGCTTCATTACAGAGTCCCCTGGTCTGCAACTGGAATTGCCTCCCTACCCACACACACTCTTAAAGTGACAGTTTACAAGTCCAAAACAGTCCTCAGAACATTACAGAAAGGGAAAACACTGGAGTTTGCCCCCTATTAAGAGATTTATGCACAGATCTCTATATACCTACAGGATTATTCACATGAATATGGGTTATTTGTAACAACAGGGTCAGACTAACGGTCCACCTATCCAAACATCCTGTCTTCTGACAGTGGCCAAAGCTCAGTGCTTCAACAGAATGAATAGAACAAATAATCATCAAGTAATCCATCCCACTGGCCATTCTCAGCCTCTGGCAAACTACAATCCCTGCCTATCCTAACTAATAGATTTAAAAGGACCAGCTTCTGCCAGCCTCAACTGAGCTTCCAGGTGCACTAGAGCTCAGGGTCAGCAGGCTGTCTGCACCTACATGTATCAGGGCTCAGGGCACTCACCAGCACATTTGGGGCCTGTGCTCAATGTCAGCAATGCCCCTCATCTTTACTATAGTTTCAACCAATCTGACTGGTATTGAAGCTAGTTTTCCTAGCCTGTAATTGCTGGGATCACCTCTGGAGCCTTTTTTTAAAAATTGGCATCACATTAGCTATCATCCAGGCACCTGGTGCAGAAGCTGATTTAAATGATAGGTTGCATGCTACAGCTGGTAGTTGTGTAATTTCATATTTGAGTTCCTTCAGAACTCAAAGGGGGATACTATCTGGTCCTGGTTATTATTGTTTAATTTATCAGTTTATACCAAAGCCTCCTCTATTGACACCTGAATCTGGGACAGTTCCTCAGATGTGTCCCCTAAAAAGAATGGCTCAGGTTTGGAAATCTCCTTTATGTTTTCAGCTGTGAACACTGATGCAAAGAAATCATTTAGCATCTCTGCAATAGTCTTATCTTCCCTGAGTGCTCCTTTAGCATCTCCATCATCTAGTATCAGCCCTTGTTTAGAAGGCTTCCTGCTTCTCAGGTACTTAATTTTTTTTCCTGTTATTTTTGAGACTTGGGCTAGCTGTTCTTTGAATTCTTTTTTTGGCTTTCCTAATTATATTTTTACTCTTAACTTGGCAGAGTTTATGCTCCTTTCTATTTTCCTCAATAGGATTTCCTCAATAGGATGCCTTTTTGCCTCTATAAACAAGGAGTCCTGTGGCACTTTTAAAGACTAACAAATTTATTTATCGGATGGGCTTTTGTGGGAGAAAATCCCACTTTGTCAGATATTTTGAAGATGGGGAACTTGCAGAATGGGAGGAAATTAAATGCAGGAAAATGTATGACACAGGATCAGGTCAGGCTGTAACAGCAAATCAGAATAGGTGTTGGGATTCAAACACTGGGGAACAGTTTTAACTTTCATAGAATCATAGAATAATAGGGATGGAAGGGAACTCATGAGGTCATCTAGTCCAACCCCCTGCTAAAAAGCAGGACCACTCCCACTAAATCTCCCCAGCCAGGGTTTTGTCTAATGGGGCCTTAAAAATCTCTAAAGATGGAGATTCCACCACCTCCCTAAGTAACCCATTCCAATGCTTCCCTACCCTCCAACTTTGTTGTTTAGCCCCAGTGGCACTTTTTTGGTCCTCTTACTATGTTTTTTTAAATTTGGGATATACATTTAAATTTAACCTCTATTATGCCATCTTTAAAGAGTTTCCATGTAGCTTGCAGGGATTTCACTTTTGGTGCAGTACCTTGTAATTTCCTCTTTAACGTCCTCATTTTTATGGCGTTTCCTTTCTGAAATTGAATGCTACCTGACATAGATAACTGCAATAAGATTTTAAAATATAAATCTGTGTAAGATTAAAATAATTGCCAGGTTAAATTGTGCTGTAATACTGACACTTATTGGGCTGATTTCAGTTCCAAAGAGTAGCTGTGTTTCCTTCCGTTCTGTAAGATCCCCATCTTCAAAGCATCCAACAAAGTGGACTTTTCTCCCCACGAAAGCTCATGTGATAAATACATTTATTAGTCTTAAAAGTACCATATATTATGACATGCTCTTTGTTGTAGTATCTCAGCCAACTTCCAAGCACTTAAGCAACCCTCCCATTTAGCATTAAGGCAACCCCAATGGCTAAGTAACCTAAGACACCACATTTGTAGGAAACACTTATTTGAAGCACAATATAGGTTGGTCTCTAACCATCTTCTGACATCACCACCGTCAGCCCCTGAATCCGCGATCCCTGAAGCAAGTGGAGAGAATTTAACTAAGCTAGAGACCGCACAGCAGCAGCAAGATAAGTGAGCTCAGCTCTCCCCAAGAAAACTACATTTCCCAGCATGCCTCATCGCTCGGCTCCTGCAGAACCTAGCCAGTAGCGTAGCGCTCCACCGGGGAGCTTTTATAGGCTGGGTGCCCCTCCCCCAGCCTTTCCTCTGATTGGTGTGTTCATACCGGGGTCGCCTCTGATGTGCGTGGCGCCGGCCTGTCATTGGCGGAGTCGAGCTATCGTTAATGTTTGAAATCCGGCGGCGGGGGCTGGGGCGGCGCTGCGGTAGTCTTACTCCCGGGGCGGAGGCGACGACGACCGGAGCGGAGCGAGCGCACGGGCCGGGCCTGGGACTCGCCGCCAGGTAGGAGCATCCCTGGCAGCGGAGGGGGGTGTTTCGGGCGGGGCTGGAGGGAGCCTGTCTGGGGGGGCTCATGGGGTCCCTGGGCTCAGCTGATGCCGAGCTGGGGGACGCGGGTCTCTTCCTGCCCCATTTTTGGCTGCCCCGCCGGGGAGTCGCTGCTGCCTCCCTGGGATGACACCCAGGCACCACAGCCCATCTCTTGTTACTGGGGGGAGAAAAAGTTTCATCATCAGCGGACTTGATGAGAGGCCACTGCCAGGCTTTTCTTCCTCTGAGTCACACATTCCTGGGGCAGGCTGGGCTTTGGGGCTGAAACCTGCTAAACGTGGCTGGCTTCTCCTAGCTGGGGTGGGGGGATCTGGTCAAAGCAGCCTGGCAACCCCCTCTTCTTGTAAACCAAGGTAAGTTTTTATTTATTTACCACTAAAAGGGTGGAGGCTGCTTTTATCATTTGGTAAAACAAACAAGGAGCCCTGTGTGGCTTTGCAAGACTAACACATTTCTTTTTTCTCATGAGCTTATGAGGGTGAAGTCCCACTTCGTCAGAGGCCAGAAAGTGTAAAACATGAACAGGGATCTGATTTTAACATTGGTATGATTCCCCCACTGACTTTGCTCTGACTGAGCACTAAGTCTAAGAGCTACACGCAGCAAAAAGGCTTAATTTTGAACAATGCGCCATGTTTTTCACATGCCCAAAGTGAGAGCCCGGCCCGGATACAAATATGTGGATCTGGATCCAATCTGCATCTACAAGAAAAGGTTTGCGGGTATCCTTATCTATAGATGGGGATATCTGCAGATTTGCAGGGCTCTACCCAAGGTCTTAAAATATCAGAGTTATTCTGTGCACTGTACATAGGAAATATACATATGGCAATATAGAATACATAGTGCTGCCAGTGAAGCTAACTTCTCTTCATGTCTTGTTTTCTGCTGAACAAGTGAAGGTATTGTTCGTAATACTCACAGAAGTTCCATCTCGTATTGGGAGTTTGGGTTCACTGTTACCATGCTCTTCAAGTTTGATGTAGACCCCAAAATGCACTAGCTGCATGTCTTCTAACGTCAGGTTTTGTGCATTCTGAGGTGTACATATCACTTGGTCTGGGAAACTTGAAGTGACCTTCAGTAATGATATTGACAATTCTGAATATGCAATTACAGATTGGTGCCAATGGCTGTACCCTGGTCACTAAAACATAAAGCAATTAAATGTTAAATTGTTGAGATCTTGTATACACACAAGGTGGAAAACTCAGTGATGGTTTTCATATGCTAACAGTCACATGTACACATGACAATTCTGACTCAATCATATCTCTTATGGTACAATAGTATTTATGCAAATGGACCAGGTTTCAGTTTTCACAGCAATTGACTAACTTGTGGGAGTAAGATCTCAATCAAATTGTACGTTAAAGCAGTACACTATCTGCAGCATTGCTTCAGATATCAAGTCATGTATTAAGTCATATATTGAGCATATAAAGTGGGCAATGACTGCCTAAGAAGGAGTACTGCAGAAAGGGATCTGTGTGTCATAGTGGACCACAAGCTAAGTATGAGTCAAGAGAGTAACACTTGCAAACACCATTCTGGGATGTATTAACAGGAGCATTATAAGTAAGACACAAGAAGTAATTCTTCTGTTCTACTCTGTGCTGATCAGGCCTCAGCTGGAGTATTGTGTCCAGTTCTGGGCACCTAATTTCAGGAAAGACATGGACAAATTGGAGGAAGTCCAGAGACGAGCAACAAGAATGATTAAAGGTCTGGAACACTTGACTTGTGAGGGAAGATTAAAAGAGCTGGGTTTGTTCAGTCTGGAAAAGAGACTGAGAGGGACATAACAGTTTTCAAGTACCTAAAAGGTTGTTACAAGGGGGAGGGAGAAAAATTGTTCTCCTTAACCGCCAATGATAAGACAAGAAGCAGTGGGCTTCAATTACGGCAAGGGAGATTTAGGTTGGACGTTACGAAAAAATTTCTGTCAGGGTGATTAACCACTGAAAGCACTTAAGCTTTCAGCCTCTACAAAGGATGGCACACAGGCACATGCTTAAAAAGTTTAAAAAAAAAAAAAAAAAAAAAATTAACCGCAGTCACGAATGGGGAATAAGTTGCCTAGGTAAACTGTGGAATCTCCATCACTGGAAGTTTTTAAGAGCAGGTAACATTAGGCAAACACCTGTCAGGGATGACTTAAGAGAGGGTACTTGCTCCTGCCATGAGTGCAGGGAACTGGACTCGATGACCTCTCATGGTTCCTTCCAGTTTCTATGATTCTGTTTGCAATGATTTTGTTTCAGAATGTTGAAAAGGTTGCTAATCTCTGGAAATCTGGATATATGTGGTGTGTGCATAGATAGTGTCTTTAACTTAGTACTGGATCCCTGCTGTGCACTTGGTTGTTTGTAGTTGTCTTTTCCAGCACCAGTAGCTTAACTGAATAACTAAACAAGCTTCTGAATGGTCCCTGTTGTGTAAAGAGATGCTTGAAAGGGTACTGTCATCTTAAATCTTAATTTAAGCTTTCTATTTTATATGGTGACTACTTTGAACATTACAGCTACAACTCTAAAAATTCAGTTCACTGCTGCTCACAGGTTTGTGTGTATGTTCCCTCCCTTTGCTTTTTCAAAAAAACCCAGGAAGGTTAACCCCACTCTAAGGTTCTCAGAGCCATAATACATTTATATAAAATGGCTTTTCAAGTATCAATAAAAAAATCTAATTTTAGGCCAAGGTTTGAGTTACCATTGTCCCTTTAAAACAAAATGAGGGCTAATAAGCATAACAAAAATGCTTTAAATCCTGCTAAACTTCTTTGCGTACCCTATTCCTTTAAAAAAAAAAGCCTATAGCTAGTTCTTAAACATGCAATAGTAATATGGCATTTGTAACTCTTATCAATCACATCCACAAAAAGGCAGACAAATGAGAGGTGGGTCGAAGTAGACGGTAACCAGTGCCAGGACAGTGGTTTTCAAACTTAGGATTGGGAGTCAGTACTGGATCACCGACCCTGAGGCACTGGGTCATGGCATCCCATGCGGCTGCCGTCAAAAGACTGGACTGCCTTGCTCAAAGATGTAATTGTTGGGTCGCAAGCATAAACTTTTTTTTTTTTTTTCCATCTGGGTCCCGAGAAAAAGTTTGAAAACCACTGCTATAGGATGTATAAAACAGGGCTCGACAAAACCCGGGTGCCAGGTTGCCATGGCACCCAGGGTTTATAGCCTGGCTATTAGCTCTGCTGTGGAAATGCAGTGGAGGAATGCTCTCTGGCGATCAAAAATAAAACTGCTGGCGCCTAGCTGGGAGCCAGTGTTGAGCCCTGCTACAGAATATTAATCATTGAATGCTTGCATAAAACAAAATCAACCTGCAGTGCCTGATGAGTTGCGTATAGGCTCCTTTAATGTCAAAGGTAATGTATGAAACATTACATTCTCTATAAAGCTCGTCATGCTAAAATGTCATACACAGTATTCATGTAAATAAGACCCAGGGTCCTATGTGCCTTATCACTGAAGGCCGAAGATGTTTTTAGGTGGATAACTGATGCTCTAAAAAAGTGGGAGGAAATAAACGATAGCCCTCCATACCATTTCAGAACATTTGACTGTTAAGAGCTCAGTTCAAATAAGGAGTTTCTAGGAGCTTAATCATGTTACAGTATAAATAAAATGTAGAAACTGTGCAGGCATCATCCCCCCCCCTGCAAAATCTATGGTTTACACGTAGCTTGAATGTCACATGACAACTCCATGACTGCATATTCCTGTCAGGGTTGGATGAGAGCAGGGGAAGGCAGAGAAGAGAACTGTAATGCCACTGCCAAAAGACAGTGTTGCTGATGTAATTTTGTATGTATCTGCTTTTTTCAAGGTCTTGTAATATGGTAAACTTGCATGAGGATTTTGAATATTCGTAAAACTCAGTTTGGCCGTTATAGTCTTTCTTCACGAGCATACTAGGGTGACTAAATGTTCAGTTATCTGAAAGCACAGCTGTCTGACCACACCCTCTCATTCATTTTATGGACATATAAATGTGTTTATTTTCTAGAATGAGTCTGCAGATTTTAAATGACGAAAACATCAGTGAAGCTCTAACGGCAGAAAGCTGTACCTTCCTCTTCCCACCACCAGAGTCCACAGGGAGACCTTCTATCCTTCGTCCATCACAGAAAGAAAATCTGCCACCAAAAAGTATAGTAAAACCTATGAAGGTATGTCTGTGTTTACACTGGTCTCTTCCTTCTCACCCTTCCATGAGCTCAGTTTTATGAGAACAAACACATCATGTATGTATTGTTTATTAGGTGATTCAAACTACTTCTTTTCCCACCCCCAAAGGTAACTTTCCAAACCCCTGTGCGGGATCCTCAGACCTTCCGAATCCTGAGTCCTAGTACAGCAAACAAACTTGAGAATACCTTCATGCTAGATGACTGTCCTGAAGCTTTAGAGGACTGTTGTCCACCTGAGTCCAGCAATGCTGTGTGAGTAGTGCACTCTGTCTTCTTGCAAATTATTAAGGCTTTTTGGTATGATGAATCATCATCAACATGTATTGCACTCTCCTATTGGAAACTTGTCTAAATGATCAACTCTGATGCTATTTCATACTTGTACGATTCTGAACTTCCTGATCAGAAAAGCAACTGGTTCTGCAATTAAAAAATGATACAAAGGAGCCTACATACCAGAGCATCCTTATAATAAGCAGTATTTATAAGGTGACAATTTCCGGATGGGTAGCCACGTTAGTTTGTGTACAGCAAAAACGAGAATACTGTGGCACCTCGAAGACTAACAAATTTCTTCGGGCATAAGCTTTCCTGGGCTCCAACCCACTTCGTCAGATGCATGAAGTGGAAACTACAGTTGAAAGCTATAAATGCACATGCCAGGATGAAGGAGGGCAAGCGTTAGCAGAGTCAGTCCAGTCAGGGTGGAAGAGATTAGACGTGAATGGGCCTCATCCACCCTGAACTGACTTTGCTAACACTTGCCCTCCTTCAGCCTGGCATGTGTAGTTATAGCTCTCCACTGTGATTTCCACTTCATGCATCTTGCAAAGTGGTTTGGAGTCTACGAAAGCTTATGCCCGAAGAAATTTGTTAGTCTTCGAGGTGCCACAGACTCTCGTAGTATTTATAAGGTGGTTTGCAATAGTAATTCCTGGCTTCTGTTCTCAGCTCTTTCCCTGATACTGGTCAAGGGAGTCGGATTAGAGACAATGCTTGTTATACTTTGATACTAATGATACTGTGCAGACAAGTCCGTAGTAATGATACTGTGCAGACAAGTCTGTAGCCCTTGGTAATGCATGCACATAACTAAGATATTCAGTGGTAATCACTTGTAAGTAATTATCCTAAAAAAGAACAAAACACACCAATCTTCTATCTGGCCAAAAAGAAATGGATAATCTTTGACTAGTGGTCAGATTCTGGTCTCAGACCCATGCGGCCCCCTGAATGGAACATCAGTATTTGGATCTGGATCTTTAGGTATGATCAGTAATTTCTTAGATGTAAATAATGTGCCAACTAAACTTCTTGCTCTTGTACCTCTAAACATGAGGGTCTGACGTGTAGGAATTAAGTGAGTTTTACCATGGCAGAGTGAAGATGGCGTTATACGCTCATGATTCAAGCATGAGTAACAGCAGCTCGAGAGCAATTGCTTTTGTCATGCATCTCCTTTTCCCCTTTCCCCATGCTGCAATTAGAATCCTTGTAGTTCTGCACAGTCTACTCCTGAATTGTACTAAAGAACATAAGAACTTACTTTAAGAGTAGGAGGAAGAAAGTACTACAGCCAGAGACGTTCCAAGGTCAGTGTGGTGCCTACTTCTTAATCCTTATTGGGTTAAGAACTGAAAGAGGATGGCAGAGATCTTCGACAAGTCTTGTGCAGAATGATTTCCCCACCATCTTAGTGAAAAATCCTTTGTTTTCAGGTTTATCAAACTAGAACTTAAATTGTGTGGCTTTTCATTGGTTTGCTGTGTAGCTTTTCTGTGGGTGGCATTCATAAACTATTTTTGTACTCTAAGACAAAATGTAAGGAAGCACTTTTTCAGGAAGTAACGTTTTAATGCTCTGTGGTCCGTACATGAGCTACAAATAAGCTAACTTGAGCCCAGGGAACTCTGACATGGCGATGCAACTTTCATTGTTTTCACTACAGACATATAAAGTCCTGTGGCACCTTGTAGTGAGTATGCATAATCTTTCTATAATCTGTTCACTTACAGTAGTCAATCATTTCTTCCTGACACTCCAGAGGCCTAATATCCTGGTGTGATGTGTGTTGGGTTTTTTTTGTTTGTTTTTTTTGGTCCCCTTCTCCCCCCACACTGCTTGTATTCTTCCTCGCTCCTCTGTTCTGAATACAATAGTTGAATTCTATGACTTACTAAAATGTTTCTGAGATTTTTGGCATACATGTGTCATAGACTGGGCAGTGGTGGGAAGAGGGGATGTTCACTGATAACAAAAAAAGTCAACTTAAAGCACAGTAACCAGAGACAGCAAATCATGGAATGCTACAAGTGAGTCCTAATTCGACTTGGTACAGTGCACTGATGGCTACCCCACTTCCTTACAAACCCTGTGAGAATATCTACAGTGGTCCAGAATGAGCTCCCATTATCTGCATCTGAGTATTGTAGTGGTTTTCAATATTACTGGTTCTTTATTACTGCAGTACATATTAAGCCTATTCAAGAGTTATGCTTTGAATTTTATCCTCTTGTAAACTATTCCTGGGTGGGGAGAGAAGGAGGAAGGGATAGTTGACAGTATGTGATCACGTGGAAACAATGTAGCAGAGGAAAACTGACTTCTTCTTTAGGTTAGCTCTTGCTGGTTTTTCTCAATCCCTTAACAAACAGCAAGACACCGGAGTGATATGCTCTTTCTTTTATGGTAATCTCAGCCCTCTCATGTCCTCTTTTTTTTTTTGGTGTAGCATAAAGCTGAGCAAACTCAGCATGAAAATTTGAAATGGTGTCTTAACATTGTTAATTTAATTTAGGGCTGTCTATCACTGTTAATCGCATGCGTTGACTGAGATTAACTAGATTTTTAAAAATAGTCAAATAGTTTTCAGTTTACCTGATACAGGTCAACTCAGTCCTATTTCTTATTCAGCGAATCACTAAGACAAACAAGTTTTTCTTTTTTTTACATTTACAGGATCTAATGCTGCCCACTCTTACAATGTCCCCTGACAGTGAAAACAGTTGTTTGTATGGTACTATTGTAGCCAGCAATGCTAAGTATTTTCATGACCGATATGCTAAACATTCATATGTCCCTTCATGGTTTGACTTGTAGGCTCTAAAGTTTTTTGACTTTTTGTTTTTGAATTCAGTTATTAAAAAATAAAAATAAAATCTACATTTATAAATTGCATTTTCACAATAAGAGATCGCACTACAGTATCTTTATGAAGTGAATTGAAATATTGTATTTTTCATCCAAACATTTGTAGTAAAAATATATGGTGAGCACTGTACACTTTGTATATACTGTGGTGTAATTGAAATCAATATATATGAAAAAGTAGAAAAAAATCCAAAAAAATGGTAAATCTAAATTGGGATTCTGTTATTGTTCAACAGTGTGATTAAAACTGCAATTTTGAAAATTTGTTTGACAGTCCCACTAATTATAAACTAACTCTGACTTTATTTCTGTGTAACAGAAATAAACAAGCAACTGAATTTGAGACTAAAAGTACTAGAGAAGATACAGAAATGGAGAAGGCCAGTGTTCATCCTTATCCAGATGATGAGATGCCAGTGAAAAGCTGTGGTGCATACAGCATAGATTTTGATAATTTAAACAACATCAATCCATTCCAGAGTTCTTCCCAGATGCAGAATTCTCCTGAAAGCTTGAAAAAGTCTCCTATGTTGGTATCTAGCAACCCTGAAGAGGCTTCTGAGACAAATGATACAAATTCTCTGTCAGTAGATGATACAGTTCCTGTTACTTCCCCACTGGCTGCTGCAGTGTCTGAGAGAATTACTCTAAATGAAGACATGTTTGTTGGCGTGGCAAAAGACACCGTTTCCATAGATGTAGTGGTGTCAATGAATGAACCCAAATCAACTCCTAATGACAATGAACAGGATATAAAGCCTACTTCTGGTGAAGTCAGCAAAATGAATTTTTCAAAAGAATCAATGCAAACACAGAATTCTCCACCTACTGCACAAGAGTCCTACAACTTTGATCCCAACAGCTCTGATGCAACACAGCCTTTCAGAACTGGGGGATCAAAGCTACAGAATTCTCCAGTAGCAGAAATAGCTTCAACGAAAGAGTCAAAATCTACAGAAGATGTTGTCCTCTGCAAGGCTGAACCTGTAAAACTAGAATTTGACTTCACTGATAACACAGCTGGTAAAAGGCCGCCTCCTAGGAAGTTAGGCAAAAGACCTGGAATGAAGCCTCCTTCCAAGAAAACAGCTATAGCTCAAGGGAAAACATTGGAGAACTTGGAAACAAAAAACAAGAGTAAAACAGAAAATGAAATTCCTGTTTCCAAAGCATCTTATAACTTTGACTGGGACAAATTTGATGACCCAAACTTTAATCCATTTGGAGGTGGTTCTAAAATTTCTAGCTCCCCCAAATGCCCTGAACCCAGCACAGAAAAAGCTAATTGGCAAACAGAAGAGGATAACACCTTACCAAAAATGGAATCCCTTCTAGCGGAGCAAATTAACAAAAATGTTGCATGTGAGATTGCTGAAAAAATAGTGCCTGAAATTCAGTAAGTAAATCTTTATAATTGAACTTGTAGAACTGTCTCAAAGACCATTTTTAGGGAAAGATGATAAAAATTCATGAGTGCAAAAATCTGTACAGTTGAGAAATCTCTGCTGGTGTCTGAACAGATGTGTTTTGTTGAGACTGTCTAAAATTAAAAATGCCTCTCTGTCCACCTTCAGAATATGTGCCTATTCTCCCTTCCCCATTGCCCTCTTTCCCAACTTCCCCCTTCAAAATAAAAACTGAGTTGGAAACTGGGTAGATACGTTGATTCACTGAACTCCTTCCACTGAATTGTAGACTTTAAAGCTTGGAGAGCTGTAGATAGTGGTTGGTTCAGTGGTAGTGAGCAGAACAAACTGGACAATTGGTTCTGTTTTACACTCTTAGCCTAAAATAGATTTCTAAGTGGGACCGGAACTTCACCTCTGGAAACCGTAGTGTTCTTGTGGTGTTGAACAAGAGTTAGCAAGGAAGAAATGACCTTTGTTCATCTTCTCATTCTGTGGTAGGGAGTTAATGCTGCCTTCTGGTGGCATATGCTATCTGCACTAAATCTGAAGCTGGACATATAGTAATAACATCAAGAAACTGGAATTTTCCTCCTCTTCCCTTGTTAATTTTAGAGGGTATGGTGTTCAGTTTTGAAATCCAGTTTTAACCCTTCACATGCCAACCTCTTTACTATGGAACATATTGGAAACAAGTATCTATTTATACAGAGCAGAATCTTGTTCATTTGTTAGGAATGAGTAATAATTGTTCACTATCCTGGTTGCACATATGGAGCCACATATTACTACTAAACTTAAGAGTGAATGTTAAATTTACACAGCCATCAGCAAAAAGTTTTGCACTCCTACACTGAGGTTGTTTAATGGAGTGTACAAACTTCACTACTGATATCAGATCATGTGAAGTTAGAACCTTTTTTTGGCAGTTGATTGGTGGAAAACGTCTATGAATTTTGGGGTTTAATTCAAAGAAAACCCATCTTCTCAGAAATGCTGCCGGTTTTAGAAGTAGAAACCTCTTTAAAGATCTAATCTCCCTGCTTTTTGCCAATGGAAAAGGGTTTTTTTGGCCATTCTGTGGAGTTCTATACATCTATGATACCATTTTAGCTTTTTAAGGGAGGAGCATGTAAATTCATTCTTGCCTATTGACTGTTCAAATAGCCACAAATTCTCCATTAGCAGAGACCACGATATCTGGGGTGTGGTGGGGGCGATATCTCCGACAAGCTTTCTGTGCTTAAATGATTCTTAGCCAGGCCTATGAAATTTTTTGGAACTTATAACTGGCTAGAGTAATATGACTTCAACCATCTGTTTTTCTTCAGGGAAGCTACTGATTGCAGTGAAGCTGAAGACAAACCTTCAATTCGAGCAGAAATCAAAGAGGAATCTTCAAGAAAACTTGCTATGGTAATTTGTACACATGATATCCAGTTCTTGGTAAAACAGTTATATTAAAGCAGTTTTCTTTTTCTAATAAAGTTGCTCATCTCCCTAGTCAGTCTAAAACTGTAGCTCTTACAAATACTTGGACTTCTACAGTGCAAACAAAATGGATATTTATAAATCAGTCAAAAGAAGGGTTGGGGGTCTTGTCTGTGCCAAATCCATAAACTCACCCTGACACTACTGAAGGGATCAAATCAGTATCATGGAACACTCCTATCTAAAATCTCTTAATTTAGTTGCCAGCATGAAGCACGCAGGACTGAAAACTTAAATCAAATGTGGGGAATCCTGATAAAATGCAGTTATGCCTGGTGTGAGGACTAACGCACAAATGCTGGATTAACAAATTCCCACTGCCATCGAAGTGTTCCTCTGATTGCTCTTTAAATTGGTGTGTTACATAACAGTTCAATCATCACTAATGTGTTTAAGTGCAATAGACAGACCATCAGACACACTCCCAGTATTCCATGTTACAAGCTAAGTGTCTCTCCCTTTCAGGAGAAAAATACAAGCACCAGTACCTCACCTGTGGATTCCCTTAGTCAAGATAACTTGCCCTTCATTGGCAGTGAAAAATCTCTTTTGGCTGACCAGGAATATGAAGCCAATTGCAAGAAAACTGATATTGCAGTTGATATAAATGATCCAACAGCAGTCGCTGAACCTGAAGAGTACTTCAGACCCTCAACAGAAGGTAAGAGCAGTTGCTCTTAGCAAGGAGCTGTAGCAGAATCGGGGACACAAACTCTTAAAACAACAATTCTTTGCGCTGTTCACTTCTGTTTGTTACAGAAATGTACATGTCCTTACTAATTCCAGTTCTTAGAGTTTCATCCTAACTATCTTTAAAGGGACAATCCTTAAATTCAGACAAGTAACTTTTCCTAAGATTACTGTAACTGATGGTTTAAAGGAAAGACTTGTTACACTTGAAAGTACAGTTTGTGGTCAGTTTCCCTATAATAGTTTCCTGAGACTATTTTCTTCCTGCAAGTACCACCCACCAGCTATTTTTAATGTTTTGGGACGAAGAGGAGTAATTTTAAAGCCACCAGAATTGGCAGGGTTGTGGGAGCAGGTGGAGCTACCCCTCTGGAACTTGTATCCAAACAGTATCACCACACCTGTTCAGTGAAAATAATACCATTTCTAATTGGCTTCACTTGGCAGGTTGTAACATTAGAAAAGCACATAAGTTGAAACTTATTCTTTTCAGTTCATAAAAACACACCTTACTAAACTTACTATACAAAACACAAACACCTATTGAGCAGTCTTGACACTACATTTAATTCACTACAAACCCATGGGATCCATCTGTGCTTGCTGTAGCACAAATGGCCTTCTACATTTTCAGATCTTAAATAGAGAAATCAAGTGCATAACTGCAATTTTATTTAGGAGGAAAGTGTTCAACTGCCCCAGATAAATAAAACTTGTGTTTTTAAGAAGGGATGGGGTGGTGGTGGTGAAGAGTGCACTCTTTTAATTCTAGGCTGAAATTCAGGGTTCTTTTCTTCTGCTGACAGCTGAATCTGACTTGGTGGGGTGGGAAACAGGACAGGAGTTCCCATTTCTTCCTGTCAGTTTCCTTTTGATGACACTTTCCAACCTGCTCTGCTAACAATTCTGACAGTATTAAATTGGCCCCTTTACTAATATATTTCTCTTTTCCAGTTCTAGGAATGGGCATAGAAATAGACTACCTGGAACAGTTTGGTACTTCCTCAGTAAGTACCTGATATTTGAACAGTTAAACTTTCTTGGCTCAGAGTGAAGATGGGGCAGAACAATCAGATGTAAGCCTCTCTCTGGTAGGTTGCAGGTTCAGAGGT
This sequence comes from Pelusios castaneus, assembly GCA_007922175.1. Classification (NCBI taxonomy): domain Eukaryota; kingdom Metazoa; phylum Chordata; order Testudines; family Pelomedusidae; genus Pelusios; species Pelusios castaneus. The sequence goes on from ML686047.1 coordinate 3,806,540, forward strand.
GGCTCAGTTGTGAGTAGCAGTGAATTTACTCATGGAGACAAGGGGTTAAGGTCGGTCCTCTACATGATTCTGCTACATCTAGCTGCTGTCCTTGTTGGCAATGTAGCCATGGCTGAGATTTGAATAAGCATGCAGACTGAACCATCTTTGTTTCCTCCAAGGTAGGCCCTTCCAAAACTGACAAACTGATAGAACAGTGTGGGGAAACTTGTACTGTTGGTGCCCTGATCTCTAGGCAGAAGACTTCAGGCTCATTGGTTGTTAGTAAAGCACTTCTGAATTGCCCACATGTTTCTAAATGTTCTAATGGCCTCTAAGACCTATTCTTCTGTGGTGGAAGTATGTCTGTCTTCTGGAGAGAACAAACCACTTGGAGTGTCTGACTTGGCTATCCTACAAAATAACAAATCCTTCAATATGTCTCTCTCTCCAGTTTAAAGAGTCTGCTTTGAGGAAGCAATCCTTGTATTTGAAGTTTGACCCTCTGCTGCGAGACAGCCCTAAAAAGCTGGCTCCTGGTACTTGTGAAACACCAAGTACATGTGTAATTAATGCACCATTTCAAAGTGGGTAAGTACAGATTTAATCTAAACTATAGCAAAAACTTGAACACACCTGAATACTTTCTGTCCATATGTTTGTTTTAGTCCTCTTTCTGACTTAAATAGGCTGTCTTTGGAGACCCCAAAACCTGTAGTGAAATCTCTTCAAAACGAAGAAAAGCCTAAAGGACTGGATCTTCTGGGAACTTTCCCACCCCAAGTAAGTAAATCGTGTCTGTTTTCATGTTAGTGGATTTTTGGGTGAGCTCTTCTCGTGGGAAGAGTAGACAACCGTTATCAACTTCTTGCCTGCTTTGTGTTCATGCACTGCTGTGGGTTCGAGTTCTGGTGTCAGTCGCCAATACCCTCAAACCTGGTATCTGCATTCTCTGTCTACTGGGTGAATAACACTTGAAACAATACAACTATTGCCAAGAGGCTTTTAATGGCTTAATACATATAGACTGCCTCTGCGTTTTAAAACTAGAAAAGCCAATCCATTCTTAATGTATGGTATTCCATTCTAGCCATAGGAATCTGCAGAACTACGTTGAGTCTCCATATGAACTTCTAATTAAACCAATTGCTCACTGCTCTATAGGACTATGAGGGTGGCCTGTCCTTTAAGGACCTGAGGCTGGCTAGCCCTGCCTGACACACCTGAGATGGGATGTGGGATTTAGTTAGTGGAACCAGCTGCATAGGGAGGAGAAGATTCCTGTAAAAAGCTGCAGAAAGAGGTGTGCTCAGGAGAGCAACAATAGTGAAATGGAAGTGAGAGACTAGAGAGTGCTGAAAGTGAGCAGGCTCCGGTAGGAAATCTTCAGAGAAAAGGACTCCAGACAGAGAAGGTCTGGGAGATTCCCAGCAGGAAACAGAGTACAGTCTTGGAGGTTTGAGGACTTTATCTTGGGATTTTTTTAAAAATTACTTTAATGAAACTATCCTTAAAGAGGATTGTTGTTAAACAAGAGAATTTGTTTAGTCAACTTGATTGAGAATGGGGAAACTGATGCCAGGTGCCTGCAGAGTAATTTCAGCCACGAAGGGGTGCTCAAGAGGCAGTTGGCTTATCCACAAGGATCTTCATATTTACAGTATCTTCTAGCCCCCATATTGGGTATCAAAACTAATTTTTAATAATTAACTTAAACTTATCAATGTCAAAACAAGCTTGATCATAGCCTTATTACTAGAGTCACTACTCTACAATTATAATATGTTATATAATAGTATTTTTGTTGAGCTTCTCTTTTACTGTGGCAAGTAAAAGAAAATCCCCCAAAATGCCTTCCATACCCTGACTGTCTAATTTCTAGGTCAGTGATCTTCAACCTATTTTCCATTGTGATCCACCTGTATGCAAAAATATATAAAACTTCTGTGGCCTTGAGCAGTGGTTCCCAACCTTTTCCTTTAGGCAGACCACAACATCATTGTCAAAAGCTTTTGTGGACCACCACTTAAGCATGCTATTTTAAATGTTTTTAACATAGTCTATGGCTGATGGGAGTCAAATTTATATATCAAGGAGTATTAAAACCACAGCTATTACATAAGAATGTTTGTGAAGCAAATTACATTGTGAATAATAATGTAATATATTGAATGAGTTACATAAGAGGGACACAGGATTATATTTATTATTACATTATCTTCTTCCCCATGAACCACCTGCAGTACCCTTGCAGACCATCAGTGGTTCATGGACCACAGGTTGAGGATGGACTGCAGCTTTGTTTGGGCCACCATCAGTGGTTGAGAACTCCTGGGCTAGACCATCTCTCCCTACAGAGTAGTTAAATGTTACTATTCCAATATCTTTTGGATTAAAGTTACACTAAGGTATTGTCGGAGGAAATTCCAGCACTAAGAACAATTCCTTGGGGGAGAATCTTGCTTGCTATAACTTTAAACTGAATTTTTACAAAATCTTGTGTGACAAGAAGAATTTCATACTAAAGTAAACTTGGTTGAATGGTTCTTTGTTACTGAATAGCATCGATCATGTCTCTGAAAAGTGGTACTGTTAATGGTGTGCAATGCTTATGATGTTAAATACCATAACAGCCTTGCTAGTGGACTTCTAGACTGGTGTGATTGCACGTTGCTTTCAGTCCCTAGAGGCAGCTCAAATTCCCGTTTTCAGTCAAAGCATTCTTTTCTCATACAGCTGAACCCACCTACAGTGAGAAATGGGTTTTCACTGTAGTTCATCTGCTTCTTGAATAAGTGGCACTCAGCCTGTGCCAAATTCTACAACAAATGTAAAGTTTTAAACTTGACCACCCATGTATAATTGTTATATGTGGTCTAGTAGCTCTATGTAGATCTGATTGCCCTGCCCTGATGCTGAGCCTGCTGGAAAGGTTGAGGGGGAGCTGCTCCTGTCTGTGCTGGTCATGAATAGGCAAATGGTGTGCTGCTTCTGTCTCCTTGTCGACTTAGAAAAATGATGGGGGATTTATGGAGATAGATCCTCTGACATAACTGGGTCATCGGAAAATCGGAATAAATTGTCATGTAGCTGATGTGTAGCCACTCAAACTCTTTTTCTTCTCCACAAAGGACACAGTTCCTTTAATTCCAGATATCTCAACCAGTAACACTTCACCGCTCTCTTCTTTTGCTGTGCCAACCAACACTGCCGTTGATGCTATCATAGAAGTATTGAAATATAGCCAAAAAGATATGGATGCAGCTATCGAGACAGTCAAACTAGAGGTAAGAAGTAAGCTTTACAGCCTCTAGTAATGTCATTTAGAAAAAGCTTGTCATAACATGCAAACATTCCCCTCTTAGAATTCCTCAGCATATACTGGCATCTATTTCAAACTTGTTATCCCTTTTTTGAGGGTCTGCAGTACGGTGCCCCATTCCTAATGCAGTACTGCTTCCCATGCACTTAGCTGGGTGAAACAGCCTGCATCAGCATTCTTAAAACCTGGTGATAGATCTGTCATACTCGTGTGTCAAATCTTCTACCTTTAGTCAGGCTTCATCCAGCACTCAGTGATGGAGGACACTCACCTAGCAAGATAGTATCTTGCTTTGTTGGGAGTCTTCAGAAAATCTTTAAACTCCCATATGAAGAGACCAATATAACTTCATCCCAAAACAAGTTTTGATAATAACGAGGCAAGAGGATGCTTGCTCAGCAACTTGATCCTGGGCAAGCAGCTTGGAGGGGAAAAGGAATGAAGTCTGCCAGCTTACTGAACTACTCATGATGGAGACCATATTTCATCGTGGCTGATGTGCTCCTCTGAAGATCCTTTAAATGGAGCTAAGCTGTTGTATCATGTGGCAGGGTTTGGCTTCACCTGCCATAACCTGGCTCTCCAATTTTATTGGAGGGGTAGGAAGTAATATTAATAGGACCATTGTTTTCCATACTACAAAAGGTACTTGTCATGAATAAGGGATTCAGTGCTAATTTATGAAGTGTAGCCATCCCTGAATTGCTTCACTTGCTCTTAAAATACTAATAAACTAGAATTTACAGTTAAAATTAACTTGGCTATGTAACGAAAGGGATCCTTTGTCAAAGCGTGCTAACTTTTCACAGATCTCTGCTGAGGAGTTAGTGTCTCGTTACACAAATGGGCAGAGGTGCATTTTGTGGATAGGTAGCTCCTGTAAAGAAATAAATTCAGATGTCGGTCACTTTTCCTTGTCTTCATAAAAATTCTTCAGCAAAGGTTTTCAAATTGGCAAGTCCCATGGAAAACAATGGGGCTAAGAATGCAGAATGTGCTCTGTAAAGAGGGCCAGTACCTATAGTCATTTTGTTCTCTTTAGTGTTTCCCCTCTTGTTCCTGGGGTGCACCATCTTCTGTAAGGCAGTTGTTCCTCAGTGAGAGGGTAGCCATATTTACAAAGGGCAACATCTGTGACAAGAACAGGAGATGGCGGCCA
>ML686047.1:3811009-3853860 GCA_007922175.1 Pelusios castaneus
ACAGGAGATGGCGGCCATCTTGATGAGCTTCTCTGGAGAAGGAAGACATTTTAATGCCCTGTGGTGACATGAATAGGAAAAACCTTGTCTTTACCAATCAGTTGCTTTTAAGCTAGAGCCACAAGCACTAATGTATCTGCATGGTTTCACGATAGGATAGAGCCATGGTTGTCTGTGGGTCTTAACTGCATTTCAGATCCTAAAAGAAATCCAACCATTTAAAATTAAAACCGTGAATTTCCTGGGTTTATAATGCTTGCTACTAGTATAGTTACCTCTTAGCTAATGGTGTTTTCCCTTAAATCAGATGTTTTCTCAGTTGTAACTCATTCATAATGTAACTTATCTGAGAGTGTAATGATATTCTTGTTCCCTCCCAAATTTGTGTGAATACAAAGATAGGTTCAACCTGCATATTGCCCTGACTCTGAACAGATTAAAAGAGTTGGCTGCATTCTGTGAGAGTCTAACAGTGATGGAGTAAGGTGCCTATATCACAAATTAAGGGAATATTGCTTGGAAAAGCAAGTCTGTGATCAGTATCTGAAGAAATAGTAAACTTAGTTTTGCTGTGTGGTACAACAAACACCAGTGCTGTGTGTACAGGGATAGCACAGAAGGTAACTTGGAATCAGCATTAAAACAACTTGTGTGAATCTTTTTGATTTAGAAATGTTGAACATTATAATGAACATGGGACTCACGATTGTACTATGTCACACAGTCTATTGGCCTGTGACTGGCTTTCTTCCATAACTGATGCATATGAAATAGGGTGAAGTGTTCCCTGTGGACACTGTTAACATCTCTTTAAAATACCCTTCAGGTTGTTCTGAACATCAGTTCTCAATCCCTGTTAAATAAATGTAAGCCTTTTTTCTTTTAGGTTCAAGAAAAGCAGATGGAAATTTTGGAATGGAAAAAGAAACATGACAAGCTTTATATGGAATACCTGGAAATGGGGTAAATGCCTACTGGTTGTACAGTTTGACTTACTGCTTCTGATTGCTTTCTCTAAGGTATATTCAATATTGTTTTTTAGGAAAATTGTTGCAGAGTTTGAAGGTACAATAACCCAAATGATGGGTAAGTATACTAAGGAAATGGAATGCTATTTGAGGTGAGCTTTTGCTTAGACGTGAAGAGCACACTAAATATATAATTCACTTTGCCGCAGGAATATCTGCTACTTTTCTGGCTCGCATTTCATCATGCAGTCAATACAGCATTACATATTGTATATGTATTTTCCAAAGATCCAGATCTGAGATCAGAGTTTGCCGGACACAGCTAGTAAAAACAACGTGTTCAGGGACAGATTTCTAAAGTCAAGTATGCACAGTTTTATGCATCTTATTTACACACCTGTGGTGGTACTTTGTTTGACTTGCACAGACATGTTTTCTGTAGCAAGGCAGGTGCCTGATTTTTAAAACCTTGCTTAGGTATGAACAAAATTGTACTGGCCCAATGTGGACAAACTCAACTCCTCTCAGTTATGGCCCATAGCTGTTCAATTCTAGATAGTCCATTTGAAGCTACACATGTCAGTTGCTTAGTAAAGAAAATCTACAGGTTGGTCAATAGGTATTAAATGAGAACAGCCTGTTTTGCTTCAGTAGATCACGCACAGCCATATCGCTTCTAACCATTTGTCAATGGGACCCTCTAGTTTCTTCTGTATTGTGTATATATGACTTCTAAACTGATTAACTCGTATATATTGTCATATCTCCTCCTTTTAGTCATCTCTTTTCTAAGTTGAATAGTCCTGTCTTTTTACTCTCTCTAATATAAAAGCTGTTCCATCCCCTAATAATTTTTGTTCTTTTCCATTTCTAATACGCACACACACGAGATGAGGCAGGCAGTATTCACTGAGTATACCATGTATTTATACAGTAGTAGTATGATATTTTCCCAGTGGTGCCTAACATTGTTAGGTTTTTGACTGCCACTGCACATTGAATGGATGTTTTCCGAGAGCTATCAATGTGAACCCAAGATCTCAGTCATAACAGTTAATTTAGACACCATTTTGTATGTATAGGTGGGATTATGTTTTCTAATGTTCATTACCTTGCATTAATCAACATTTGTTTTCATCTGCCATTTTGTTGCCCAGTCATCCAGCTGTAAGAGATTGTTTTGTAACTCTTCACACTTTGCATTAGTCTTAACTGTCATGAATAATTTTGTATCCTCTGCAAACTTTGCCACTTCACTGTTCACCCCTTTTTTCAGATAATTTATGAATGTTGAACAGTGCTGGTCCCAGAACAGATCTCTGGGGGACACCACTATTTGCCTCTCTCCATTCTGAAAATTCACCATTTATTCGTATGTTTTGTTTCCTGTCTTTTTAACTGGTTAGTGACCTACAAGAAGACCTTCCCTCTTATTCCATGACCGTTTACTTTGCTTAAGAGCCTTCAGAGACAGTCAAAGGCTTTCTGAAAGTCCGAGAAAACTATATTAAGTGGATTGCCCTTGTCCACATGCTTGTTGATCACCTCAAAGAATACTGATGGATTGGCGAGACGTGATTTCCCTTTAGAAAAGCCGTGTTGATTCTTTAATAAATCATGTTCATTCATATCTGATATTTCTGTTCTTCACTATAGTGTCAACCAATTTGCCTGGTACTGAAGTTAGGTTTATCATCTTATAACTGCCAGGATCACCTCTGTAGCCTTTAAAGAATTTGGTGTCTCATTAGTTATCCTCCAATTATCTGGTACAGAAGTGACAGGTTATTGCAATTTCATATTTGAGTTCTTCCAGAACTCTTGGGCAAATACTTTCTGGTCCTGGTAACATATTACTGTTTAACTTCTCAAATTGTTCCCAAATCATCTCAATTGATGCCTCAATCTGGGGCAGATCCTCTGATTTGCCTCCTAAAAAGAATGGCTCTGAGGTGGAAATCTCTCTTGCATCTTCTGCAGTGAAGACTGCTGCAGAGAATACATTTAGCTTCTCTGCAATGAATTTGTCTACACTGCGTGCTCCTTTAGCACCTCGATCATCCACTGATTGTTTAGCAGACTTCTTGCTTCTGATGTGCTTTGCTCTTATATTCTTTTGCTAGTTGCTTTTTCTGGCTTGCCTACTTTATCCTTGATTTGCCAGAGTTTCCTTCTATTTTCTTCAGTAGGATTTGACTTACAATTTTAAAAAACTGTAGATGCCTTTTTGGCTCTCTTTTTTTGGCTTTATTTAGTCATGGTGGAATTTTTTTGGTCTTATTACTATTTTTAAATTTGGGGTATACATTTAGTCATTTTAAGACTAAGCATGCCAAATCTGTGCATCACTTAAATGAAATCCTTAAATAAGGAAGACTCATGTTCACAAGACTGACACGCCTACAATGGTTGTCCTTTTAAAGAGAGCACTGCAGAAAAGGTGAATATGGCCTAGTGTGCTGATCAGTGTTAAAAGTTAAGTAGGAAGGTCTCATTCTGCTACAGTAATTTCTGGTCTTGTATCTCTAGTAATTGGGAGCAGGGTGTGGGTTTTTTGTTTAAAGGCAAACACCAATTACTCTTGGATTGTTCACCTTTAGATGATGCCCAAAAACAGAAGGAGCTTTCCAAAAAGGAAAACCAGAAGATACTGGAGGAGAAACAGCAAGTTATGTCAGATCTGAACTCCATGGAGAAGTCTTTCTCTGAACTCTTCAAACGGTTTGAAAAACAGAAAGAGGCTTTGGAAGGCTATCGCAAAGTAAGATGATAGAAGGCCATTGATACTATGCTTCCAAATCACAGATGAGACGAAGGCCTGTTGAGACTGGGGACATGGTGGTATTCTAAACTACCTCACTTTACATAAGGTGTTCTGAGACTAAAGCCTTGAATGTTAGGTTGTTGGTCAAAATTAGACTCCCCTTAGGATTAAGTCATGTAAAACGTAGTGTGGTTGGTTTGAGGGGTGTTTTTACTGTGTGTGAAATCCATTTTTGTTTAACTGATAGTCTTCTGTCTCTTTCTGGCCATCTTGAGATTTACATCAAAATGTGGCTAGCTCAACATCATGTCCTGTTCTATAATTAACAATTGAGTGAGTGACTCTGCGGAAGAGATTAGATATGTGTACAAAGACAGCCTGTCTCAGGCTTATTCATAGGTTCCAAGGCCATGCGAGATTACTGATCACCTAGTCTGACCTCATGTAACATAGGCCAAGACCATTTCTACTACAAGTGCCTGGTTTAGGGTCAGGAGAATTCTGCCTTTTACACTAGCCCTTGGAGACCCTAACTTGTATCAAGGCTTTTCACTCAAACGCACTTGATCTGTCCAATCTTAAAGTTAAACAAACCAATTGAGGGAGAAGCAGGTGGAAGAACAAAGGTAATGGATCCAATGTGCGCTGTGCAATCTATGGCACAAATGTGACTGGCTGTATTCACTTACCTCATTTTAGAAAAGGGAGGTTCTAATGGGATTCAAAAGCTATGGTTTTGCATGTGTTATGTTTTCATGCTCCAGGATAAAATTGCATTTTAGTTCTTGTGAAGGTGGAGTTTCTTGTATATACTGCTTTTCCCTATTCCCCATTTTTTAAATGGTTTTATAGTTTTTAAAATACCCTTTGCCTACCTCCTAGTTAAAGTTCAAAGTCACATTTGTCACTGGGGTCTGGGGCAGGGTGTCTTTATTTTCTCCCCCTATTTTTATTGCAGTATCTGCACATAGGGTCAGTGGAGGCCTGGTGCCATATGGAGTTCTCTTTTTGCTACAATCCAGCCTGGGCGATGGGAAAGTTATTTATATCTCTTCTCCTCCTAACCCTACTATTTCACTGTAATAACTTCTGTTGCACAGCATGATTTCATTCTTGGTGTTAAATACTGAATACCTGATTCAACTGCAGTGGGTCGAAAGCCTGAATATCCCCATGATCTGGTACCTTGTACCATGATCTTATTCCTTGTACCTTTCCTGGAAAAGACTGGATTTAGCCTTAGTTTGAGTCAGAGTAAGGAGTGTATTGATTGACGGAATAAAAGTTGCCCAGAATAGCCAAAGTGCGAGAACCTGGTGGCTTTTGGTAAAGGAAGAGACAAAAGGAAATGAAGTTGAGGATACAAACTTGGACGAACTTCTCCTTGTTGGCATTTGAAGATGAGTGAGTCTAAAACCCAGAGGTGGGAGACAATGAGTGACTGGATTTCAGACCCCAGATCTTTTTCCCCATCTCCATCATTAACCTGTTTAATGAAGAGGGGGGAGACAAACAAAACCACACCCTGTTCAAGATCAGTCTTAATAAAATCTTGTCTGTTTCATGGGGTGATGAGGCTAAATGGAAGCCACCACCTTGCTAACTGAACTCTCCCATTGTATTGGGATAGAATGAAGAGGCTCTGAAGAAATGTGTTGAGGATTATCTTGCACGGATTAAGAAGGAAGAACAGAGATATCAAGCACTGAAGGCACATGCTGAAGAAAAACTGCATCAGTGAGTACTTCCTCATTTCCCAACTCTATTTGTCTCATCATAGGGTGAAATTCTGGCCCTGCTGAACTCACTAGCAAAACTCCCCTTGACTTCAAGGGACCAGGGTTTCACTTAGTGACTTCATCCCAAAATCTCTCTTGAAAATATTATAACCACTTCTGAAGTGGAAGAATGTAGCTGAAATTATAAATAACTTGTTAGCTTCTTGAATTAAGTCAGCTGTAAACCTTAGTTCATTTTCATTCCAGAGCAAATGAAGAGATTGCCCAGGTACGGGGCAAAGCCAAGACGGAGTCTGTAGCACTGCAAGCTGCTTTGCGAAAAGAACAAATGAGGGTACAGTCTCTGGAAAGAAGCCTTGACCAAAAGGTGAGTCTCGATATCTGCTATATGAGTGATTTGAACTCGTAATAAACTGAGTTCTAAACTAGCATCAGAACTCGTTCTCGTGACTGACTGACACAAAGGAGTTTTGATTTTTATGCCTTAAATTTTGGTATGGTAGAATTCTTTGATGCTGAGAGATGGAAGTCATCTGTCCTTGCTGAGGGCCCTATTGTGCATAATGGGCTCACTTGCCTAGATGAGCCTCAAAAGTGATTTAACAATATGTAGACTTCCAAGACTGGATGCTAGCCGACTGTTGAAATGGTGTGATTACTCTAAAATATAGATTTAGCTTACAAGTGAATAGAATATCTTGTCCTGGGAACGAGTCTTAAATATGATTGCAATATCAGTTTTTGGGTGCTAAGAGAATGGGCTATCATGTTCCTGTATGTACACTTGTAGGTCATTAATGTCTAATAGACAATATTGTTGTCTGACTTTTTTAATTGGTTGAATAGTGAAACCTGACAATCTAGTACTCTGCAAATGCAGGGTTGCATATTTGCATGTAAATTGCTATTGTATAATCTAATGGTACAAATGGGTTTACCAAAAATTGGTGGCTCATTGTCAATTCTTTAATTACTCATTGATGCAAAAAATTTCCCTGCATTGGTATGTCAATAAAACCAATGCATCCTGCACTTATATTTAACTCAGGTCTTGACAAAATTAGCTCCCAGCTAGGTGCCAGTAGTTTTATTTTTGATAGCCAGAGGGTGCTCCTCCACTGTATTTCTGCAGCAGAGCTAGGAGCTGTGACGACCAGGTTTTGTTGAGCGCTGGTTTAACTGATACTATAGTGCTGTTGAAAGAAACAGAGTTGCAACTAATTCTCTGATGCTACTGATCTTGATGCCTCTTCTGCCTGTATTCATTTGTCCTGCAGGGAAGTTCCACACCCAACCTACTTCTTCCAAAGTATCTTTTTAAAAACCTGTGTAGCAGAATCACACTTTCCATTTGTGCCCATAATGATTAACTAGTAGCACTACAGAAGCATTTTTAAATGCTCTTTCCTTTAGGAGAATATCACTGAGAAACAGCATTACTTGTATTTCCTTATTGCTTCAGCCATTTAAGATGAAGAAAAACAGGCATCAGTTATAGTGGTAAAGCATAGGTGGACAAAATTGGTTCTCAGCTAGGTGCCAGCAATTTTACTTTTGGTCACCAGAAGGCACGCCTCCATTACACTTCTGCAGTGGAGCGAGGTGACAGGCTACTAAAGCTGGTTGCCATGATGACCAGAAACATAGATTTGTTAAGGCCTGTGGTAAAGAGAACTTACAGAAGTGTGCAATCACCTGGACAAAATCTAATCAAGATGTGCTGCCTTAGGATGCTTTGTTCCAAGCCTTCCATGGATTCTAGAAATGCAGTAACATTTGCAGTGGAACACAGGCACCGTGGCTCCTTTTGACTGTAATTTCATGATTTGAGTGTGTGTTACAGTTAAAATTCTTAACACTAATTTTTTGTTCTGTTAACAGGCAAAAGAAAATGATGAACTAACAAAAATCTGTGATGATTTGATTTTAAAGATGGAAAAAATTTAATAGTTGAACTGTTTTATATATGTTTCTACGCTCTCGAATTCATTGTCTTCTTTCCTTGTTCCGTGAGTTGTTTTTAATTATGTATGTGGAAGTAATATAGATTTCACTTGCATTTGTTCCTTTGCTGTAAATTAGCTACAAATGTGCAGTGACTGTCTAATTTAGAAATACACTAGAATAACTAAGTTCCCCAAATGTCTAGTGAAAAGTCAACTGAATAAATGAGGAACTAGTGTACGTTTCACTTAAATTCTGTAAATAAAATAAATGTGGACATGCATATGGCTTTTAATCCCTTAGCCTTGGCAATCTCACTGGGGGCTCTGGACTGGCTACACCAATCCTCTCTTTGCCTTTCAGGTTAACAAGATGTGCACCACAAATACCATTGCCACATGATACGATATACAGCCGCTGACACTGATTGCTCACAGAAACACCAGATACTCTGCCCGGAAAGGAGCAGCATACCCCAGTTTTACCTTCAATCTCCACTCTTGTTTTATTTCAAGTGCTGGAACAAAACAGAAGGTTTATTTAAGCAAGAATAAGGATCTCTCTAAAAATCAGTAATGGAAGCAAATGGTCACAATACAAAGTAACTATAAAACCCAAAATAGGGCATGAACTTGTTAATAGGAAAGGTAATTATTTAAGTAAGACAAACGAGTCCTGTGGCATTTTAAAGACTAATAAATGTATTTATTATTGTTAGTCTTTTAAAAGTGCCACGGGACTCCTTGTTTGTTTTTTGCTGAACCAGATCAACATAGCTACCCTTCTGGAACTTCTCTAAGTCAGCTTCCCCTCCCACTAGGCTCGTTCTACAGAGCTGGCTAGCTTCACAGGAACAAGGGTCCTGTCTTTCATGGGGGAAAAGAGCCTGGCTTGTCAAGACGGCCCCTCGTTGATGGCGCCAAAGTGCCTCTTCCCCATGTTATGTTACGCTGCACCAGTTTCTTGTCTTTATTCATAGGGTTATCCCCCATCTGTTTATAATGTTCCAAGTGGTTTGGTTGTTTGAGGGTTTCTTATTGACGTTTGGGTAAATGGACAGTTGACTTTTGAGGGTTTCTTATTGACGTTTGGGTAAATGGACAGTTGAGCATTGCATTACATCACTGACTAACCAGTGGCCACTCCCTCTGGTATAAATATACTATTTCTCCCCAGTTATGATCACAAGGTTGAGGCGTAAAGTTGAATATATTCCTTAAATTACCAATTTCTATCATGCCATGAAAAACTAACAGTGATAAGTTGCAAGCTTTCATAGAGACTTTACACAGGTCTTTTTCTGGATGCTGTAAGCAATGCATTTGGTAGGAGCTTTTTCAAGTGCAGGAGGAGAGTTGTTCGGAAAGACCATGTCTCCTTTGCCCAAGCAGTCTTTGTGTCCCAATCTAAAATAAAGGCAAGCGAGGTTGAGTTCTTTAAAACCTCAGGTTCTGTTCTGAAATACAGCTTCATTCACTGCCGTGTTTCCCATTACATTCAAACTGGGAGGAATTTGTCCCTCATATGCAACTTTGGGTACAACATAGAGCTTCAGCCGCTGTGTAGACAAGCACTGAACAGTCCATACGAAGGCAGCTGTGACCTTTCCCTCTCTGCAGCCCTGTACTAGTCTCATCCTAGTCATAGTGTTTTCAACTCCTTTTGTTTCCCTTATTTAAATGAGTTTAGTGGTTGTCAGAATGACACTGATGCAAAGTTATTCACAGAACAGGTACCTCCAATAGCACAAGTTTCCTAGGCTTTTCTGTGACTAGCCAGCAGAAATGATGTCTCGGCATAGAAAGATCTCTGATTTGCAATGGATTTAACCAGCTAGGTTTGTAGTGGAAAGCTCTCGCCTCTCAGTGGTTATAGGAACTGTCCTCTTCCTTGGATTTTTTTCCTCCAGCTATTTTAGTTATTTCTGTTCACATACTTTAGGAATTACCGAGATTAAATCTTCATGGATTTCGTTATTGTCTAAGAACAAGACTGCAGTGCTACATGTTTCCATGAGATGTAGCTGTTGCCCTTTCAAATATAGTCTATGTACAATACCTCAGTTCTATTTGCGCAATCCATTGCAGAAGAACAGAGAGAGAAACCCATTCATGTGAATTAAAACTTCATTGCCTATTGTGTAAAAACTTCCATTAGCACAGACAGCTGTAAAGAAAAATGTACTTACTGATACAGATGTACGCATTTATTTAAGGCTCCCTATGCTATGATTAGGCTTGGAAGAATTCGATTTTTATCAAACAGTCACTTTCACTGTTCAGACAAAGTGATGAAAAAATATTCCCATTTGTAACTGAAATTTACAGATCGGCAAAGTAAGTTCTCAAGCAGTATCTTTCTTACTGGAGTTTGATTAAAGGATATTTACTTTGTATATTTTGACATGGGATATTGACAATTTGTGTTAACAAGTTACAGAGCTTTAACTTTCTGAATCTGGATAGCTACTGTCATTCCATAATTGGCTGCCCCCCTAATTTCTCACAACTGAAAACTTATGTGCTAAAAATCAGAAGCTTAAAATCATAAATTTGTGCAAGTGAAAATTTAAATCAAACATTAAAAATTGCTTAAAATGAACATGGATAAAGAATTAAATTCTGCTAAGACTAGTCATAACAGACAGCTTCCTAACAGCAAATATTAGAGTATTCTTAGGTGTAGGGTAAGGACTAGGAACTTAGAAAATGCCACTTTTGGGACGTGCTTTATGGCAGAATACAGTATAGGTAGAGGAAGACAAAGCCTGAACATTGCATTGTTCTATTTTTTTTTTTTTTTTTTTTTTTTTTTTTTATGCTTGAAGAACCTGGCTCGTGGAACATATTTATCAGAAACCTTGGAGATATAGTCTAAAAGCTACTCTGAACAGAAGCTGGGCTCATATAACCTTGCATTGTGATCCCGTCCGCTCTGGCAACTTACAGCATTGAACTCTACCAATGTTTAAATGAAGATCGCTAAGGATCCTCAGAACTAAAGAAAGAGGAATTATTGAGCTGTTAAACCCTGGTTTTGACTGCTGAAGAGCATTAAAGATGCTGCAAAACTTAACATTAGAAGCATTAAAGCTGGTGTGTGAACTAAATTTCAATTCATATAACTGTATTCTGCCTGCCAAAAATTGTCCCTGCAGTTTGTTGACTTACATGACCACATTCTCAACAGCAGTGTCTACTTCCACCTCAGAAATAGCTGCATTTTATTTGTGGGATGAAATGCATCTCCCTTACTTAATTCATGCATATGGTATGAGGCTTTATTTAATGTTTATAAAGTATACTGAGATACTTGCACGAAAGGCACATCAGAAATGTAAGTATACACCTTTTACTGAACAGTCTTTACTGACTCTGAATCCATAAGCCCTGAGCACCCCTCATGACAGGCTTTATTCTGTCAACACCATACCAGTGTACTACTTCTAGGTGCTTGGATGTGCCTTGAAAAACACTTGACTATAAATTTGTGGGATAGAATTGTTTGCATGCAATTTAGGAGGAATGGGGGGGCTACAAGCACAGATGGTGAATGGGAGCTATGGGCAAAGACCCCAACCTGTCTCCTGTCTCATGCACATCAGAAGAGAATCCAAGGAATTACACAGCTATAAAATCCATGTGAGGTAAGAATCAGACTAAATATTTCTTTTTATCCAGATACTGTGGAGATAATGGAGCCCACATCTTCAAAAGTAAGTGCCTCGGTCCATCCTTAGTCATCCCTGATAATCTCAAACCTGTTACACTCAGCAATCACTAGTCACCGTTTGCAAAGCCACCCAGGTCGCTGCTGCCTCACAGCCAAGACTGCGTAGAGCTGTCTCAAACCTGAGGCCTTGAAGTGAGATTCTCAAATTAGACATTGCTTGCCTGTCTCAGCAGTAGGAGCTGAGACTTCCCTCGGTGTGGAGGCGTTTCAGTCCAATGCAATACGGAATCAGAGTCCGCGAATCCACTATTGCTGTATTTTCTAACCTTGGACACTAACTTAGAAGTGGGCTTAATTTTTTTATTCTACTTGTTGCAGTGTTGTAAACATTTAAGTAAAATGGCCAAAACCAGATTTAAATAGTATACGGGCCCAATTTTCAAGCTGCTGTTGGGACCTGCAAGCCAGTGCATTTGTAAAACAGATGGGGGAATTGTTATTTTAATGAAAACACAGTATTAAGCATTTTGTCTTAAACCCAATGACTTTGGCTAAGTTCAGCATTTACAGTTTAAAAAAGTAATTAGCTGATAACTTGACAAATCCTTTATTTTTATTTTCTATCAACGGGAGCAACTTTTAGCTTTGTAAAATAGAGCAGTAACAGTAGCCATTTTCTTAAATATTTCTGGTGCTTTCCTGTGGGCTTATTACAAATGTCCCAGATATTTATCTCCCAAAACTAAGAGAAATTTCCACGCACTTTCCTTTCTAGCAGGTGGAGTTTGTGTCTACAAAATTAACTGTAGCTGTACATCTGAATAGTTACACCATTATATAAAATGTCACATATTTCCCCACACTAAAGGTTTGGGTGCGTTAAGCTTCCCACCTGCAATTAATTTATAGAATCAAAATTGGGTCACTAGGGCCTGATTCTCCTCTCATTTAAACCAGTTTTATAGTGATATAACTCCACTCACTTCAAGAGAGTTATGGTGTAATTTCACTCATCTCAGCTGGAGTCACTGGATGAGCGTAAGAAGAGGATCAGACCACAGCCCCAGTTTAGTGTAAATTGGCATCTCTCCACTGAAGTGTTGGAAGCTGATTTATACCAGCTGAGGGCTTACTTGTCTAAATAAATGCACATGACAGGTCTCAATGGCCTTGAGCAGCTGTTACAGTTTATTGGGGAATAATATTCAGTATGGGTTACTGCCAGAACAATATAGCCCCAAATGGATTACTTTGCTTGTTAGGATTCAGGAAACAACCATTATACAAGCTACAGTTATGGAGGTAAATCCTCCATATGTCCATTTGTATCCAGCTGTGGTCTTTTGTCTTAGATTGTGAGCTCTTTCGACCAGCAATCTTTTTGTTCTCTGTATATACAGCACCTAGCACAACAGGGTCCTGGCCCATGACTGGGCCTCTTAGCTGCTACTACAATACAAATAACACTGAAGACAAAGAAAATCTATTTATGAAGCACTCCTCCAAGCCCAATGCTGTCCCGACGTCTTGAATCGGATTTGACTCAGGCCTCATTCAAATAAAATTTCATTAGTTTGTGGGAGTTTCCCTGAGTGAAAACCAGACAAGGTTTCAGGCTTTGGTCGCCATGCATCTAAAAATGTTGCATAAATATGTATTTAATTGGCAAACTCTAGCAGGTATTTGTCCTTCAGTTGACTTTCGGAGTACAGGATAGGGCAGGATGATGATAAATCATCTAATCAGCTGCTTAAATCTTCTGTCTTCCAAGATGGCTAAGGAACACTATGTCCTATCTTGGTTAACTGTTTTAATATTTGTCCTTTCACTTTAACAGCTAAAAGATAGACATAAAGCTTTTCATGACCTTGCTTTGGCTTGATCGCTGAAGAAAACCACCCTATTCTCTACAAAGCAAAGCACTGCAAACTAGTACACAAAGAATGTTTTTCAAAGTAAGAGCCCAATTCATATCAAAGTTAAGACATTTTTCCCTTCACCCCTGCTGAACCCCTAGTAAACTTTGTACTTTAAATTCAATCAATTCATTTTCCTTTCTGTACAAGTGACTACCATTCTAGTAGCCCCCTGGGGGCTGATGCACAAGCCAAAGGGAGAATAAAGTCAACAGAAAAAGAGGTAATTTAATCTTCAAAGAGCAAACTGGGTTTGTCTTCACTGATAGCAAATTTGTCACCATCAGATCAACCAGAATTTGAGCCCTGGACCCCATCCTGGCAACTCGAGTAGCTCTGAGTCAAAGGGAGGGTCCTCCCTTCGACTCAGTGCAGTGGACATGCCTGCCATAATGAAGTAGAAGGGAGATCTGCAAGTTATTTTAAGTAAAGTTGCATATCAACCTTCATAGACCTGCCCGATATGTATTCTTCAAATGAAATATGCCACTATAGTTCCAATCTGATCAGGCCAAGTGAATGACCATTTGAATTTTTTCATACACCTATGTATGCCATCTCTGAGATATAGTCCCCCACTTAGACAAACATGCGCCAGGAAGCAAATTTAAAAAATAGGCCGGACCATTCAGATTTACAGAGACAGAGAATAAAACATGAATTAAGCTGGTTTTATAGATTTTTGTTATGCCGAAAGTCCTGCCCACATATCTTTCTTGACTGAAAAAAACCCAACTCCTCCTCCCCCTGTCTTTCTTTTCGTTAACAAATCAAGATGGATTCTAGTTTTGAGAGGTAAATTAAAAACTGGCCAGATCAATGTGCTGAAAAGTAGGGCAGGAAACTCACATCAGACAGCTGATTGTTTATTTATAGCTGGGCCTTCATGATTCAGCATTTCCATTTTAATTCACTCTCAGTAACAAAAGGGACAGCTATGTGTGAGTTCCAAAAAGTAACATTTCAGTCTGAAAATGGGCCCATAGTTCACATTCTGAGCTGTACCCAGCACAGCTCTGGAGATGGGGATGCAAATTGGACTTTAAGACATTTTTGCCCCACATTCCTTCCCCTGCCCCACATCCCCCCCGCCCCTCTCTGCTCTCGTAAGCAACTGCTATATTTGTCAAATTCCAAAGGGGTAGCCGTGTTAGTCTATTGTAGAAAGACAACAGAGTCTTGTGGCACTTTTAAAGACTAACAGATTTATTAATCGCATGAGCTTTCGTGGGAGAAAATCCCACTTCGTCAGATGCTTTGAAGATAGGCTCTGGATCTGTGCAAGTTGTTTCATGACGCGTCTGACGAAGTGGGATTTTCTCCCACGAAAGCTCATGCGATTAATAAATCTGTTAGTCTTTAAAAGTGCCACAAGACTCTGTTGTCTTGCTATATTTGTCTCAGTCCTGCTGTGTGATTGTGAATAAGAAGGACAGGTGTCCATTAGTCAATCTCTGTAAGACCGTCCGGATCACCATGAGGTAATCCAGACTGTAAGCATGTTGGAGAACCCCAGTATTCGCTAAACCTGAGTCCTAACCCTAGCCTAGCCCTGGATTTTATTACACTGAGTTGCCCAGAGCCCTCAGAGGCCATTCCACTAGCCAGGGATTGCCAACATAGATTGCTTGCCCATGATCTTTTCCAGATAAGAAAGGTGTAGTCTGTAGAAGGGCAATGCAGCCTAGTGGATAAGGCCCGGGGCTCAGGAGACCTGGATTCTGATCTGCTATTATTTTATCATAAAGACAAAGCGGCTTAATCAAGATGACCTCAAAACTTGAAGGAGGAGTTCTGCGGCGGCTGACAAAGAAAATCACTGGAAAGTGCTGAGAATTGCCAGAGGAAATGCAAAGGGTGGAATTGAATTATAATGAGAAAAATGTGCAACTTCCCCCTTAAAAACAAAAATTAAAGCAGGTTCCTGTTTACTGTAAATTAAGTGTTTTTGAAGGAACACTGAATGATACCTACTGTGAGGTTTAGAAGTGCAATTTAAAAGGTCCCTGTTAATATTTAGAACATGCACTCTCTTGCTGGGTGCTACATATGCTTATTACACAGCACGCTGCAGCCAGAAGTTTACCGTAACTTATTTAACTGACACCGCCATTCCCCTTCCTCAAACATGGACATTTCAACACTTGAATTAATCAGCAGTGAGTGTTATTAACCTCTTTCTGCTGCTTTATGGTGACAATTATGTGAGCAGGAACTAGGAATCAGTTTGTTTGCTTGAGATCTGTAATTCATTCCCGTGTGTTTCCATAAATTGCTCCTATTTAATAGGTCTGCCTATCTGAGGCACCCTGGAAAAG
The DNA here is from genome assembly GCA_007922175.1 of Pelusios castaneus. Lineage (NCBI taxonomy): Eukaryota > Metazoa > Chordata > Testudines > Pelomedusidae > Pelusios > Pelusios castaneus. The sequence continues at coordinate 3,826,331 of ML686047.1, forward strand.
TGCTTATGCATTCCATTTTGGCCAATTACATATACAAGCTAAAACAGCATCGTAGACAGCACTGTAGTTGATCCAGTAATCGATGTACATGTAACAGGTGATTAGCTGAGTGATTAATGGGTGTTGAAACTGTAGCATGAAATGCACTTATTTATTTCTATAAAGACTTGAGAAGATCATACTCAACCAGGCATCAGAGAAAAGATTAGTATGTATCTCCATGTGCTTGAAAATAAATATTATTAATATTGGGCCAGATCTTGGAAGATGCAGAGTCACCTCTGAAAGATTCTGCATTCCCTCAACTTTCACTGAAGTCATTGGGAGTTGTGGACACCCAGTACTCCAGAAAATGCAGGCCAAAATTTCCATTTGAAATGAATGAAAAAATCCATGAGAAGAAAAATGTAGTTACAGATGTTGAGGCCTGTACATATTCGTGAATCTGTGCATACACCTATAACCCTAATATCTTGTCAACTTTCTACGTAGGATCAATATGGGTATAGATGATATGCATGTATCTATGGGTGCGTCTACACTTGTAAATTAAGTCGATGTAAGCTTGCTTAAGTCGACTTAATTTACTCTGCGTCTACACTACACTTTCCTTACGTCGATTTAAGCAGCTGCTTAAGTCGACAAGGAAAAATTAAGTCGACTTTGTAAAACCTAGTTTAAAGTTGACTTAGTTAGTGTAGACGTGGAGTAGCCCTAAGTCGACTTTACCTGTCCCAGGTCTACCTAGCCCCTACAAGTTGACCTACGCGTCCAGTGTGGACGCTCTAGGTCGATTTTGTAGGGTCCCCTTTAAGTCGACTTAAAATTTAAGTGTGGACATGCTAAGTCGACCTAAATTAACAAGTGTAGACATAGCCTATATGTCTATCATAGACATACAATTTAATTTACCAGTTCCTATTTACTCAGGAATTGGGACCCCATTGTGCTAAATGCTCTATAAACAAGGTTCCTATTGCCTCAGAGGCTCCCAAATAGTAATCCATTTGGGGTCCTTAAAGAGATGTTAGACTATATGGAGCTGGCTCCTTGTTCCTAGCTGCTAAGTCACCTATAAAAAGTTCAAGAGACTTTAAGGAGAAGGTTTGCAGAGATACAAAGGCACCCATCCTTCACTGGCTTCCAATGGGAGTCGGACACTTAACTATCCTTTGAAAATCTCCCCCAACAAATATTTGCTTAAAATAGCTTCTCCTCACCCTGTAAGCAATTGCTGTATTTGTCTCAGGACTGTTATGTGATTGTGAATAAGAAGGGCAGGTGTCCATTAGGCAATTTCTGTAAGACTGTCCAGATCACTATGAGGTAGTCCGGACTCTAAACATGTTGGAGAACCTCAATATTCGCTAAATCTGAGTCCTAACCACCTGCCTGAAGCACTTGTATGAGTGGATGCAAAGTATTTTTCAATTTTGGATGGGAGGGATGGGGACAAGTGGTGTGATAACTGGTGTCCAATTCTAGTGCCTACCATTCAAGAAGAATGCTGATAATTTGGAGAGGGTTCAGAGAAGAGCCACAAGAATGATTAAAGGATTAGAAAACATGCCTTCTACAGAGAAAAATAAATTTAGCTTAAGAAAGAGAAGGTTAAGGTATAACTTGATTATTAAGTGCCTACACGGGGAACAAACATTTAATAATCACCTCATCAGTCTAACAGGGAAAAGCGCAACACAATCTAACAGCTGGAAATTGAAGCTAGACACAGCCAGTCTGGAAATAAAGTGTATATTTTTAACGGTGAGAGTAATTAATTATTGGAACAGTTAAACAAGGGTCTTGGTGGATTCTCCATCATTGTTAATTTTTAAATCCAGACGATGTTTTTCTCAAAAATACACTGTAGGAATTAATTTGGGGAAATTCTAGGGTCTGTGCTATACAGGAGGTCAGACTAAATGATCAGAATGGTACCTTCTGGTCTTAGATGCTATGAAACATCTGTAAGTTAGACAAGGCCTCTACAAGTGAGATCATTCCATCAGTACTGGATGCTTTAGGCAATCTGAAACCATCCTTTGCCCTTGTGTGAACCTACTGTATAGTCAATTAAAACCTGTCTTCACAATTATATTTAGTTTCTTAACCTTGTACTGAACCTTATCTCTCAGCAGCAAATTAAGTAATTACTTCAGATTACATCTTTCATGTCAGGTGCTGAGATTCAAGGCTGATAAATATGGAGGAAGTTAAGGATATTTAGAGGTGAATTACTTTGTTAGTCTTAAAATGGAATAATTAACATGACCTGCAGCTTGCTTTAGTTTTGATTGCTAACAAGAAAAAAAAAGTCAGCCCTTGGGAGAAACATTAAATGAAGACTATAGCAGGAAATAAACTGGATTGGCCAAACAAAGGTTTCCTCTGACTTTGGTGCACGTCCTCAGTGACATGTAGGTGCCTTACTCCAATTGAAATCAATGGGATTTAGATCCAACATATAGCCTACATGCTGTTGATGATCTGGGCCTTTCTGTTTATTTAGGACTGACACAGACACATGGCTTATAGGGGCTGGTGGCAGCAGACTCAGCAATAGCACTAAAATTTCAGCAATGAGCGGGTCTTGGGGCCCCAGAAGTATGTTGAGAGGGGGCTGGGCTGCACCCCTTTGTGGGCCAGGGAATAGGGCAGCAGGCATGCTAGAGCTCAAGAACAGCTGTTGATAGCATTCTAGCTGGTTGTGCTCTTCGGAAAAGACTCCCTTGTGCACTGTGCAGGACAAGTTAAAATGTAGCATTCTCTTTGTTCGATGGGATCAAAAAAGGCAGATCGAATTGATCTCAGATGCACACTGATTTCCCTAGGGGTGCAGCCAAAGGTCATTCGTTGACTTTGGTTGTGAAACCGTAGACTTGCTTGCATCCCAGTGTGAATGCCAAAAGGATAGCCACACGTGACAGCCAATGTCACTACAGCTGTGTACGTGAACAGGATGGGCCAATTGCTGCTCTCATTCAGATGTAACCCTTCAGAAGTCATAGTGGGGAACATGACTCACTATTATTATTGTTCCACAGTGACTCAGCAGAAGAACTGAGCATTCTTCTCCTGTGGTTTAGCATCTGCCACCTTGGTGCTGAGTATTGTAAAATGTGTGGCTAAGCAGAGTGAAAATGAAGTTGGTCCTTTCCAATGCCTATTTCTATTATTATTTAACATGTTTATTGCACTGCAGCAGACACAGTGAAGGATCAGGGCCTCATTGTACCAGGTGCTGAATGGGTTTAAAACAAAGAAGGTATTCCATGCCATGGACAGCTCACCACATGTCAGACAGGATGCAACGAAGGCATGAAACAAACCAACCAGATTGGAATGGGCTGAGAGGATAAAATGAACAAAGTTTAGCAAGAAAGCAGAAGTCTCAGCTACCCTCTTGCCTAACCAGTGCCAGAAGGTAGTGAATTTTGACAGGGAGTTTTTCCCATGCTAAGAGGAGTCTCTGAAATGACACTGGTCTTCAATCAAACATTGGATGTTTGACGTTCTAAAACACCTGAGTTCTAAAACGCTCTCTATCTCTAGCCACAGCTTGCTGAAAGACAGAGACCCAACAAATGGAAGTTGTTTCCTTTTTAATCCTGAGAAGTCTTGCCTGAGCAACTGTTGCAGAAAAGGTTGGGTTTTGTATCTGGTGTTTTTCCAAAGTTGAAAGGAAACAAGAAGCTTTTTCAATCCCTTTTTGCTGTCGAGTCTTTTCTGTTTGGAGAAAGTTTCTTTTCTCATGTGTATTGCGAGATCGTACAGACCAGATGATGACTGACCCTTCATAATAAACTGTAGGTGACCTGTAAAAAGTATAAATCCGTATTTTCTTGGGACTTCAAAATCATATGCTACAAAATCTGTTTGTTTATTGTGGCTTATTTTCATTTGCCAAGGAACTGCATGGACATTTTTGCTTTTACAAAGGATGTAGTGTATGCTACTGACAAGGTACAGTTTGTCGCCAAGGCACCGCCCAGTGCTATTGCTCAACAGCGAAAGCAATTTTCTCTCTTTTTTTCCTTTCTTTCTTTAATACTAATTACACAAGCTTTGTAAATGCAACAGTAATAATCATAACAAGACGGCCCGAGTGTGAAGTCTAATGACACGGATACACTAAAGCTATAATTTGGGAATTTTCTTACTTTTTATTTCTTATTGCTGTGTTTCCTTTAAGACAAGTCTCCCACGTGTATTTTAGCCGTGGTCTGGTATAGCAGCTGAAGCTTGTTATTTACTTGTATAGCTGGCGTACTTGCTGTCAGAAGAGTGCTGTTATTTGGCCAATTTCTTAACCCTGCATGAAGCTGCCGTTCTGGAAACCCTGGATGTGAACTATATTTTTAAACCTTCCCTTAATGTTACCTGTATCTTTCACGACAGTGAACTCTATACAATTGTTTTCTAAAGTTTATTTTAAAACATCCTACCCTTAATGTTACCTGTACCTTTCACAATGGTGAACTTTGTACAATTGTTTTCTATGGCTTAGTTTAAAAAAATGAAAAGAACAGGCTCTGGATTCTGGACAAGCTCTTCAGTGAAATTCTGTCAGAGATCACAGAACTCAATCCATGGTCTATCATCCCTATCTTGAAAACTTCTCCATGGGGTGCTGCAGGTGTCTTCTATCTGCAGGGTTGGATGGATTCCTGTGGGGCCCCTCATGTGAGGGCTAGCCTTAGGAGAGGAGAAGCAGTTACCCATCACCACTTTTCTAGGTTCAGCTGGAAAGGAGCAATTTTAAGGCCAAAAGGGATCATTTAGTCTGGCCGCCAGCATAACACAAAGCCAGAGAACCTCACCCAGAAATTTCTGCATCAAGCAGCTTCTTAGGGCTTGTCTTCACTGACGGCAGCAATTTGCCACCATCAGATCGATCTTCCTGATCAACGGACCAGATCTGTGAAGACCTACTCAGTCGATCGGGAAGCTGATCCCTGAAGACCACCCCCTCAAGTAATGTAACGTTGAGTCGATGAGAGGGCATTTCCCATCGACTCAGAGCACTGAAGACACCGTGGTGAGTAGGCGCTAGACAGTCGAAGGGAGATATACAAGTTATTTTAAGTAACTTGCATATTTCCCTTCGTCTGCTGCTGAAATCTCCCCCACAGTGTAGACCAGGGCTTAGGATGCATCTTGTTGGAATTCGGGAGGACAAACAGTCTTAATCTGTGTCCTGAAAAGGTAGAGATTTAAGAGTACAGTGCTTTCAATGTGACTGGGTCTAATCATGGGCAGAAGACAAAGTCTTTTAGAGGCAGGAGCTAATTTTAGTTATAAATATGTATCTAAGTCTGTAGAAAAAAAATGTTTTACTTCAGAAATGGTGTATGGTCACAATAACAAAGATAACATTGCAATGCAGAGACCGGATTGACAACAGGTGTAAATGGGCATAATTCCATTGAAATCAGTGGACAATGCCAATATACACCTGCTGAGGATCTGACTCCGTCTGTACTAAGGGGCAGGGTAAGGTTGATCGCTCAATATTCATGGTTTCATTTCTGGATTTTTGAGTGTTAAAGGGTCTGATGCTACACAACTACTCCTTGCTAATGTGAACAGTCCAATAGTTATCCATGGGATCTCATGCATGAGTAAGGATTATCTGCATGACCTGGTTTGCAGGATCAACCCTTAATTTAGCAACGTTAGGTCCTGATTCAGTAAGGCCCTGAAACACATTAAAGCCAAATGTAAGTTTAGACTTGTTGCTAAGTACCCTACTGAACTGGGGCATAAATGCAAAAATTACATCAGTTTAAGATTAAATTTCTTTAGGCAAATTAAAACAGTGCACTGAAGAAACAGATATTACTGAGGAAGGCAAGATGCTCAAGTCATTATTTTGACCTTTTAAGCTTAATACAAAATACAAATATTGGGCGTCCCATGCCACCTGAATCATATATCTATGGATGCAATATATTGATTCTGGAATGCCTGTTAATACTGGGTAATACGCTTGGGTGATTCTTGTAAGTGGCAGACAGAATGAGTTCCAAAGTACTCCAAAGGATGCCCTTAATAAAGAAAACAAATAATTGTAAGTTGTTTTTCTACCTATTTGCTTCCAAGAAACTTTAAATAGGCCTTTGTTTGTCCACACTGGAGCAATATAACCAGAGAGTTTGGCAGAAAACCACATACTGGCAGAAATCATCAATAAAAGTCTATGGAATGAGTCAAAAAATAAAAATTAAAAACAAAAATAATCACATAGTATCTTTTTTTTTTTAACTTTGGACAAGTTGTGTTGAATTGTTTCAAGGGTTTATGACCACTGTGGGATGGGAAGGACATTTATCTTGTTTGAGTTGTTTTGCAAGGTAAATATAGATTTCCCTCTGTTGGGGAAACCATTTCCTTTGTCCCAAGTCTGCCTCACATGGAGTCTAGACAGGAGAAATATTGTCACAACAGGAAAAAAACAAAAGCTCAATTCTATGATATGCATAATTTAGGGGCTTTGTAAAATAATAACGCTGAATATGGTATAAAGTGTTTAAAGCCTCTCAGAAGACTGGGACATCTTAGATATATATGCCAAGATAGGGCATTCATTTACTGCTGAAGAGGAAGTTCTTACTCCTTTCTTTATCTTAAGTAGACCTGGTCAAAATTTTTCTAGTGAAACAGTTTTCCATCAGAAAATGGTAATTCAATAAAATTGCAATATTTCATGGGAGCATATTGATTTTGTTAAACATTTCTATGGGAAATTATCAACATTTGTTACTGATATAATTATTGAAATGTGTTTTGATAAGGGTGCAACATTTTCACTTCACTTTTTAACTTTTCAAATGTTATATTGCATTATAAATGTTTAAGTAAGGTAGTTTTGATGTTTCCAAAATGTGGGAATTTTCATTCTGCAATACATTTCAAAATTTTGTCCAGAACTGAAGCAAAAAGTCAAAAGGACATTTTAAAATGGCAGAATTTCCTGCAGAGCAGAGATTCCATTTCCAGACCGGCTCTTATCTTGAGGGCTTGTCTGCCTTTCGCTATGATGTCTGACTGAACAGTGCTCCTATTCTGTATGTAGAAAGCATCAGTTAGCAATATACCAAATTAAAAAAGGAGACAAAGGCCAAACTCTTAAAGCACCTTTGTGATATGCTGCACCCCCGTACAGCTTTGTAATGTGATCTGTGTATCATTCATGTTCACCCTTACAATGTAACTGTGTATGGTCTAATGCAAAGTATGTCAGGTGGTATTTTTGAGTGCTTATGGATTGCTGTACATTACTGTTATGGTAGCATGTGTCCTGCAACATCATACATGTTTACAGATATGAAACTCTGCCGGGTCCTGTCCCCAAATGTGTCTCAAACGGCTTGAATAGATGCAGACAAACAAAGCTGTGTTTCTATACCTAACAAAAACATCTGTAGCAACTTGGCACAGAAAGGAAAGATCATGCCCATTACGAGACACAGACAATCATCTGACCCCAGAAAGAGGGGGTCGAGGAAATGTGCTAAACAAAAGAGACTCCTTGGTCTGTGGCTCTTCCCTGGATCCATCTTCTAAGCAACATCAAGGACTAACACCTACCCACAGGGCGGGAAAATGACTGCAAATCATCACAGCCAAACTTGTGTGGTAAACTGAACATAGACTGAAACAGGGATCTTAGTTTAGGATAAGAGTTTTCTTTTATTGTGGTCATCTCCGTGACTGAATAATGATTTGATTTTATATTCATTTGACATGGAATCACTTCAAATCTTATTGCAGTCAATAAACTTAGGTTTGTTTCATATACACTGAGTCTTGCAAGGTTGTAGTTCTCAGGGCTGCATTTGAGACTGGGGGTGTTTTGCTGAGGAGTGGCTAGTGAGAACTCTCTTCCACTGGATGAGGGACCAATTACACGCAGGTGGCTGGGTGTGAGCTGACCCAGGAGTTGGGGTTCACACAGCAAGGCGGGGTAAGTCAGGGCCCTGGAGTGGAGAATTGGGGTGGCACAGAGGCACATCAGTCCAGATTGCAGGCAGGGAACATCACAATGAAACTAATTTGTGTAGCACTTCATAACACCACAAAACTGGACATGCAAAATGAGACCCTAATTCTACCTAGGTGGGCATTCTGATTTTGGATGTGGAAGGTACTTGATAGTTCAATGGAGGGAGATGCCTACCTCACTGAAATAATAGACCTAATAAACTTGTGCAATGAAGGGTGAAAAGTTTTTTCACAAATGGCGTCCTTACACCTTGAATCATGGGGTTTGAATGAGAGCTGGACTTGACCAAACAAACCCTATATCCAAATACTCCTGAACTTTGGGGTGTTCTGAATCCAGAGCCTGACTTGAATGTTGCCATTTGAACATATCTTCAACAATCAGCACACTTTGTATGGTCACCTGAATCCCAGAGGGCCAAAGAGCACTGTACAAAGTGTGGATTGGATCCTGCTCTCACAGATGTCAAAGGAATTTGCTCTGTACCTTACAGGATCAAGCTTTTATAATTAAACTCCCAGCACCCAGCCCATCTCAGTGGGAAACATGGGTGCTGAGCAATTCTGAAAATCTATGGCCATTTCATTTAAGTGCCTAAATGGGAGATGAATTCTTCTGTAATTCTGGCCTATGTGCACACAGAATGCTAAAGGAAGCAGGACTGCACACAGAATAAACCTGTGTTAGGGGCAGCCCCTCTTTCTCTGCACCAGACAATTGAATCTAGCGGCTAGTCGGCAGAATGGGTATGGATCCCACTACTGGAAACAGAAAGGTTTTTTGTGTGGGGGTTTTTGTTTGTTTATTTGTTGGTTTGTTTTATTTTAAACTTCCCGGTGTGCATGACATGGAGTCTTAACAGTTTCAATGCTCCACGTTTGTGTATTTTTTATATTGTGAATGTGTCTATCTGCTTTTTACCACCTGTTCTGCCATGCTTTACCTGTTCTGCAGATTGATGATTTCAGAGGCCTTGCGCCATTAGCTCAGGAACTCTCCCCAGCACTAAAATCAAACTCCCAGGAAGTGAAAATAGCAACGAAATATCACAGCTGAAAAGAGGAGAGCTTTCACGGTGCCAGCCCCTCTCCCTGGTGTAGCTGCTTCAAGTTTACACACATCGATTAAGCAAACTGACAGGCTGGACAGCAGTGAGTGCTGCTTTGTTGCAACATAATATATGAATCCTGGCTGCAAGGACTGGATTCAAGACTACGGTGGAACAATGGCACATTGTTTCCCCGGGCCTTTCTCTGAGCTGGCTGGCATGCTGCTCATTCTGCCACCACTTGGTAGCGCTCTCAATGCAGGGCTACAAAATTGGCTCCCAGCCAGGCGCCAGCAGTTTTATTTTTGGTGGCTAGAGGGCGTTCTTCCATTGCATTTCTGCAGTGGACCTAAGAGCAAGGCTACAAACCCTGGTCACCATGGCGACCTGGTGTAACCCATATGCCTGAAAAGGCTATCTCTGAGAGACCTGCTGAGGGTGGGTTCCTGTTGCTGGGCAGATTAGCTACCCACAACCAGAAACTTCTAGAAGCAGGGAGTGATAGCAATTTGAGCATGCCCCACAGTGTACCCTGCTGGTGTGATGTGATGTCACTCAGATGACATGAGAGCAGCAGCCTGAGCAGACAGCAGGCAGGAGCTGCCTTGAAAGGAGACCATGTGCTCAGTTTTCAGGAGAGAAGCTGAGCCAGGAGTGAACAAGATGTTTTCTCCCTGTAATGGAGTCATTTGCAACAGATTTTGCAGACATGCATATGGGACTGAGGGCTGGTTGCAGAGGAGAAGGAAAAGCCTGCATGGAATGCTACAGAGGATCCCAGCAAAGAAAGAAGAGGACAGCTATTTCTTGCCACTCAAGCCTCTACACTGGAACAGAGACTGTAGCTGAGAGTTGGGTGAACTCCACACAGACTTTGGGACTCGGGGATCTTTCATGCAAGGGATTGTTCTTGGTTAATTGTAGTTTGTTTTCTTAGGATAAGGTTCATTTAGTTAATAAAGTTCATTGTTATGTTTGTTTTTGGTAGTATTTTAATGTGGGAGTGTAGCTCTGAGCAAGCTTCGCTGTGAGTCCCATACAGACTGGATCCTGGGTCTCCAGCTGCTTTCCCCGTAGGGTTTGGGATTGATTTCTGTGAGGCACTGGAGAATGAATTTTAGCCCACCCGAAGGTTACACTGGCACCTGGGTTTTGTCGAGCCCTGTCTTAATGACTCTTCTTCTCTCTTTCCCATCATTTACTTGGTTTTTTAGCACCTAGCCTTTGAGTATGTTACATATGTGTGGACTTGCTCCCAAGCCCATTCAAGTCAATGGCAAAACTTCCACTGACTACAGTGGTACAGAAGCAAACTCTCTATAGGCATATTTCCACATGCTGCATGGCCACTACCACAAAACTGCAGAGGGCCAAATTCTCAGCTAGTGCAAGTCACTGTCTCTCCATTGTATCAATGAAGTTACATCGATTTGCTCCAGCTGACGATCTGACCCAAGATTCCTGTTGAGTTAAAGCCCAGCAGATCCATCTGCAGAGGAAAGGAGCATTTGAAAGGCTACCAGAAATTGCATTCCCAAAGGTTTTCTTGGAGTCAGCCTCCAGGCTTCTATTTTTGTGCATTAAAGCTCTGGACTAGCGCTGGGTCCAAACTCTGAATTTCCATTCCACAGGAAATTCCAACATTTTGAAATTTCCTTTCATTCAAAATCAGAGCAAAATGTCAACATTTCCAGTGAAACAAAAACCTCAGAAAAGCCTTGTTTTGACAAGATCAAAGTGCTTTCTTTGGATTAATGTAATATATTTGAAATTAAGCACTTCATCCTTAATGAAATTAAGCACTTCTTCACATTTTACATCCAAAATTTCCATGAAATTGGAGTGGTTCCGTAAAGCATATTGATTTTGCCTAATCAGCATTTTCCAGTGGAAAACTATTTTCAACCAACTCAGCTACGGATACATATATTTGGTACATCTTTCTGCATGCAAGTAGCTATACAGCTATTACTTTTACTGAGTGTTTCCACTGAAAATATTTTTGATCTGGTTAAAAGTGCTAAAGCAAGTTCACAAAGTGAGTGTAACTAAATTGCATCTTACTAAACTTTAAGAGTTGCTGTAAATCAAATTGCATTCTCTTGCTCTAAGTTCAGTTACCCTGTTCTAATAATATACAGCACTTATTGTCTATAGATTTCAAAGCCCTTTATAAAGGTAGGTAAGCAGTTTTATGGACACTTGATAAATGGAGAAATTGATTTGGGTTCTAGTCCTGCCACTTATTGCTATGTGAATTTAGACAAGATGCTTTGGTCAACATTTTCAATCTTTGGGGTATAGAGTTTGGCACCTTGATTCCTATTTAGGCACCTACCTAGCGGAAAACAATTTTTAACTAAATCAGCTAGGAGGAAAATGTAATAAAAATATGAATGATAATTGGGAGTTGTTTTGGAGCATTTTATTAGTTCCTACACAAGCCACAGTCCTATAATCAAGGAAAAAGGCCATATTGGTTAAAAAACTGGCCTGGTTTAGAGAAGAAGCAAAAGCAGCTATAAAAACTATATACATAACAAATGGATGCAAAGGAAAGTTGATAGTAATGAATATAAATTAGAAACTAGGAACTGTAGAAAACTGATAAGGGAAGCATAAGAACACAAGAAGCCTTCTAAAGCCAGCGGAGAAAGGGACAATAAGGAGGGTTTTTTTCCACAGTATATTAGGAACAAAAAAATCCTTATAATGGTATTGGTTTATTACTAGATGGAAATGGTAGCTTTAACAATAATAATGCAGGAAAGGCAGAAGTGTTTAGTATATATTTCTGTCCAATATTTGGGGAGGAGGGGGAAGATGATGTAATTAACACTAACTAAGAAGATAATGTAGTTAAAATGTGAAGTGATTAATATGAAGATGATAACACTTTTGCCATTCCACTCTTATCTTGGAAGGATGTTAAACAGCAGCTACTAAAATTATACATTTTTAAAATCAACAGATCCAGGTAATTGAATCCAAGAGGTTTTGAAGAGCTGGCTGAAGAGCTTGCTGGGCCATTAATATTGATTATCAATAAGTCTTGGAATATAGGGGAAGTTCCAGAACACTGGAAGAAAACTAATGTTGTGACAATATTTAATAAGGATAAACAGGACAACCCAGGCAATTAAAGGCCTATTAGTCTGTCACTGATCCAAGGCAAGATAACAGAGTGGCTAACAGGAGACTAGATAAATAAAGAATTAAAAGAGGCAAGGTAATGTAACTAATGCCAATCAATATGGGTTTATGGAAAATAAATTTCTTCAAAGTAACTTGATTTTTTCGTGAAATTGGAAGTTTGATAACAAGAGTAATGTTAATATATTTAAACTTCAGTAAGGAGTTTGAACTGGTACTGCATGACATTATGATTAAAAAACTAGAACAATATAAAATGAACATGGCACATGTTAAATGGATTAAAAACTGGATAACTGATAAGTCTCAAAATTTAACTGTAAATAGGTAATCATCATTGAGCAGATCTGTTTCCAGTGGGGTCCTGCAGGGATCAGTTCTTGGCTTGACAATTTAACTTTTTAAATCAATGACCTGAAATAAAATGTAAAATCATCACTGCTAAATTTTGCAAATGAGATAAAGATTGGGGAAGTGGTAAATAATGAAGAGGACAGATCACTGATACAGAGCAATGGGGATCATTTGGTAAGTGGGGTGCAAGCAAATGTTAAGCATTTTAATACAGATAAATGTAAATGGATACATTTGGGAGCACAAGAAGGGCAGAATACTTATGTGACACTGACAGACTAGTCAATTTGTTAAATTCTTCTGGGTCATATCAAGAGGCACTCAAATCTCCCGCAGAGAAGTTTGGATATTGCCCCACACATTTGACTTGATGTGGCTACTGAATGTGATAAGAGCCCCCATCTCACAATGCAGCAGAACCTCTGCAAGAATAAATGCAGCCCTGCCTGCCTGGGCTTGCAGAAGGAATCAGTCACGTGGCCAGGGAAACTGTCCACTTTATAAACAGCCTAATCAACCAGAAAATATAAGGTGGCAATTCCCAAATATTTCCCTGCACAATACCATTTTCAAATGTGTTGTTTCCCACTACCCCAGACGGCATGGAAGTTGCCATTCAAAAATGGTGTCCTCCATGGAGTGTGACGTCACACGCACTGTATGTGTAAAGTCACGCCACAAAGAAGATGCCATTTTGCTTTACAAAATGGCGCCCTCTGTACTGCATCATCTCACACACATACAGTGTGTGCGATGTCATGCTGAATAGAGGGTGCCATTTTGTGGAGCACAAAAGTGTCCTCTGTGCGACGTGACTTTGTGCATACAGTGCATGTGAGATCATTATGTGTAGGGGAGGCCATTTTGTAAAATGTTGTCCTCTGCTGATGAAATGACCCCACTTGGGGTCACAATTCACGGTTTGAGAACTGCTGCTCTAAGGGCAGCCCTGCCATGGTTGTAGGAAAGTTCCCCTCAGGTAGAAAACAAGGCCATTTAAACAAGAAAAAGGAGGAAGAATGTTTTATACTGGTCTTAGGTGCCTTTGATGGAGGCATGGCTATACACAGAAGTTCTCTCAGCTAGAGCATGGAGCAACTCACCCTAGGTAAAAATCTCATTAAGCAGCTGTGGATATGAAGTTCTTTTCACTGGGCAGCACCAGAAGAGCAGGTGAAGAGAAGGTTATTAGCAGGAGTTTTCCACTTACTGAGCTGATCTACTTCATTCTATGGCTGCACCACTCTAAAACGTAAAGATGGTTTCTTACTAAACAGCCAGTATTGATCCATGGGCCAGTGGGAACCTGCTCCATCTCCCAGTGTATTTTTATTGACTTGCGTAGGATAAGGATTGGGCTATTAGTCATGGGAGTACCTGAAGGAAGTCACACTGATTCTGAAGGTGCCCGTGATTTAAAGTCATAATGAAAGGACAGAATGGGCACGTGATTAAGATACCATGGTGGGACTTAACGTACATGGGTTCAACTCCTAGCTCTGCCGCTGATTTCCTGCAGGAGTGTGGGCAAGTCACTTAATCTCTCTGTGCCTCAGTTCTCTATCTGTAAAATGGAGTTAATAATATAGGGACAGCAGGATACATTCATTAATGTTTGTGTGGTGGTCAGAGACAACAGTGATGAGTGCCATAGAAGTGGATGGGTAAAAATCAACCTGGTTTTAAAATAAATAAATCTAATATCCAAGGAATTCCCTTCTAAGAGCATAGGACTGGCGCAGACCTCCTGGGTCATTGAGTCCAGTCTCCTGGGATCACAACCATCTCTCAAAGAATCCTGTTCATAAAAGAATGAAGCTCCATCTCAATGAAAGAGTGACCCTTGGAGGTTTACCTCAATAACTAGATACATTTGCTAGAAGGCGATGGGAATAATGAGATTAGTGTCTTTAAATAATCCAGTATTTCCAACTGCAAAAGTTCTATTCTGTTCTAAACCTATTCTATTCTCTAGAGGTTCTTTGCTGTAGTAAGTGGGTATGTGCATTAAGCGGAGTAACTAACATCTGTCACAGGTAGTTCATTCTGCCTCTTACCCTCCTCTCAAAGAAGAGTTGTGTGTGAAGCGGAGTGTTTTAAGAACATAAGAACATAAGAAAGGCCGTACTGGGTCAGACCAGAGGTCCATCTAGCCCAGTATCTGTCTACCGACAGTGGCCAGTGCCAGGTGCCCGAGGGAGTGAACCCAACAGGCAATGATCAAGTGATCACTCTCCTGCCATCCATCTCCATCCTCCGATAAGCAGAGGCTAGGGACACTATTCTTAACCCCTTTCTGGTTAATAGCCATTTATGGACTTAGCCACCATGAACTTATCCAGTTCCCTTTTAAATATTGTTATAGTCCCAGCCTTCACAACCTCCTCAGGTAAGGAGTTCCACAAGTTGACTGTGCGTTGTGTGAAGAAGAACTTCCTTTTATTTGTTTTGAACCTGCTACCTATTAGTTTCATTTGGTGACCCCTGGTTCTTGTATTATGGGAGTATTTAAACAACTTTTCCTTGTCCACTTTTTCCACATCAGTCATAATTTTATATACTTCTATCATGTCCCCCCTCAGTCTCCTCTTTTCCAAGCTGAAGAGGCCCAGCCTTTTCAATCGTTCCTCATACGAGACACTCTCCAAACCCCTAATCATTTTAGTTGCCCTTTTCTGAACCTTTTCTAGTGCTAGAATATCTTTTTTGAGATGAGGAGACCACATCTGTACACAGTATTCGAGATGTGGGCGTACCATGGATTTATATAAGGGCAATAATACATTTGCAGTCTTATTTTCTATCCCCTTTTTAATGATCCCTAACATCCTGTTTGCTTTTTTGACCGCCTCCGCACACTGTACGGACATCTTCAGAGAACTATTCACAATGACTCCAAGATCTTTTTCTTGACTCGTTGTAGCCAAATTAGCCCCCGTCATATTATAGGTATAGTTGGGGTTATTTTTTCCAATGTGCATTACTTTACACTTATCCACATTAAATTTCATTTGCCATTTGGATGCCCAATCACTTAGTTTTGTGAGATCTTTTTGAAGTTCTTCACAATCTGCTTTGGTCTTGACTATTATTTTGCTTTGGTTTTTTTACCTCAAAAAGTCATAAGATAGGCTGAAAGGCTGTGAGGTTTAAAAAAAAATGAACATTGTGTTCTTTTTGTCTTTTAATATCTGAACCTTCATGTTCTACCATGAAACTAGTTCAGCTGGAAACTAACTTTGTTTTCAATAAAAGCTGAGATTGTCACCAAATTAGCTGACTCCAGGAGCTGGGGTTACAGGAAAAAAAACACCAAAGAGCATGAAACTCATGATAAAATCGTACTAGTTGGTGGCACTGAAGATGAGCAGGTAAATTTTCACTTCGGCCCACGATTTGAACACAAATGTCAAGGGGGAACAAGGTGGAGTGCTAACCTACCCTTGCCTACTGGCCCCTCCTTTCAATGAAACAGAATGATGTAGTTTGAAGGGATGTTTACTCTGTAGCCAAATCCGATTGAGTGAATAATAGAAAAAAGCAAAACTCCAGGGCTCCCCCAGCCAAAAAGAACCCCAAAAACTAGCACTGAAATGCTTGAGCAGAATAAATACAACTATCATCGTTTACTTTTGTTCCAGGCACTATTTACTACAAATTTGCACAGTTTAATCTCAGGCCTTTCGATCAGACAGCTGACTGTGCTTTCTTGGGGTTATGAGTCCCCAGCCGTTCTTAAATTGTTAAGAGAGGCAGAAGTCAGTGGGCTGAAGTGTGGGAAAGAGTTTGGACTCTCTGACTGTAGCAGACCAAGATCTTCAGAAACGTTTGGAGGCAATATTATTCTGTGTTTCTCAGCAGGCAGCAGCTGTGACTTGTCTTTGATTAGGTGCTAAACACCGGAATGAACTTTCTCATGCTGCGTTGAGCAGAAACATATAGAAACCTGCTAATGATTGAGTGAGATGTAACCCTTCTGCCAGATGCTGTTGGGAGTAGCAAGGGTTCAACTCACAAGGGGTCCCTCTTAATACTAACAAACACAGTGGCTCAAGCTTCCAACAGGAACAGAAATTGGGCACTAAACACCTTCTCTGGGCTCAAGCTTCCAACAGGAATTACTTGGGCACTAAACACCTTCTCTGGGTGCCCTTAACAAGTAAAACTCCCCCTCTCACCTGCACTGAGCCTGTATATCAAACCAGGAAAACTTTACCAAGGGAAAAGAGAAGAGCATCAACTTTGGAAAAGACAGCACCAATATACCTTCATGAATAATAAAACAACCTGCCACAGTAACTTCGATAGTTATCTTCTCCTCTGCCCGGCCCTCCTATGGACATCCAATTGGCAAATGTCCCCTTTGCCACCTCCTAACCCCCACTCACAGTTTGGTGCCAGTTGATAGAGTAGTCTTAGTCTCTCAGAGTCCCAAAATTCACAGGGATTCCTTGGGAAGTCCTGACGCTCCCCCACCTAATCCACTTGGAGAAATTTCAGCTTTAGTAGTTTATTTATTTATAAAGAGGGCTTTGCCAGGGTTTACTCAGCTGTATTTCAATAAAAAGCTCTCAGTCTACTGTGCCCTATTGAAGGGGCATCTTCCTCCCTGCTAAAGTAAAGCAGGGTGGGGAAGGGGAAGCAGTGGCCTTTTGGCTCTTGAGCAGAGTCCTTACCACTAGCAATACACTCCTTGCCACAAACTAGGACCCCTTCCCCACTGTCCCCCGATTTTTTTTACTACTTAACCAATTCTGAGTTTGTGACCATATGGTGAGCCCCCAAAGTGTTCCTGCAGGAATTCTGGGTTGGAAGCTTATGCAAATGAGGCTCTTTTTGTAGCTGTATTTCCCTGTGTTCACCAACAGATGGGGGCCGAAAGCTTCTTTTCCTTCTGAAGTTTCAGGCCATAAAGCACAGAGAAACAAATAATCAAACCCAGGTGGGCTGCATCTTACACAGCAGGCTGATAGGTATTTCCCCCGCTGAGAGTTCCCAGCAACTGATTGAAATATTAAACAAAAAAATGATGTTAAAAGACCATTATTAGAATTGGAAAGACAAGTACTTATCAGTTAGGAAAAGCCAGAGTTAAGGTTGCCCAAGAAACCTGAGTCCAGCTGACTGGTGTGCATGCATTGTGATAGGGTCTTTAACTACATGCTCACATACCATTTATTTTCATAGAACCCCTGCCTCATTCAATTCACAGCACGAACAGCACTCAGCTAACGAGCATCTAATCAATATTTGTCTTTTCATTGTTTAATGGGTAGCCAAAAGCCTTATTTACTGCATCGTATTCAAATCTGCTCTTAGGACAGACTTATTATTTTCCTCATGAACTTCTCTAGAGCATTCATCACTGTAGTCCACAAAAACTTCAGAGGTGTTGGAATGGGGTTATCGCCTCATTACAGATAGGGATAGGGGATGCTACAGGAACTGTTGTGCACAGTACGTAGAACTGGGATGAAGATAACAATATTTTACCATGATTTGATCATTTCATCTCCACCACATCCTAGGTGCCCTGAGGACTGAGCCTCTCTGTCCATCCAGCATCTCTGAGGAGCACAGTAGGCACTCAGTTTTCTTTAGATGTTCTCCTGACTGCCCAGTGTAACGCTCGTTCTGTAGATGGATAGGTCAAATATTGTGATGCTCAAGAGACTTATTATTTACATATTGGGATAACTGACCCATAGTAATAGGTCTGCTATCCTCTTACTGATAAATACGATGCACACATTTGCATACATAGGGCCCAGCCCTGAAGAGATGTCGTGTAATGTGCCTAGTGAAATCCCATGGCAAAATACAATAATTTTCTTTTTTGGCATTGCAATCTGATAGCGAGCACATAGGTAAGCAAAATACTATAGGCCTGATTCTGATCCCATTTACAACAGAACACATTTGGAGCAATTCCACTGAAATCAGTGCAGTTACTCCAGGTTTACATGGGTGTCAATGAGATCAGAATTTTGCCCTAACCTTTCATGCCCAGATCTTGTAAGCTGTTCCATGCTGATGGTCTCCTGCAATCCTGACTTCGCTGGCCTCCACTGGCTCAAGGATCTGCCTGGCTTCTTCAGCTTGCTGCGCTCGGCCCTTTGTACCACTATACAGTGATCAATTCAATGATCATACAACAAAATATTGAAATGTTGGGCCAGAACCTCGGCCAGTGTAAACTGACTCTGTTGAGCTATGCTGATTTGTACTCTTTTAAGGATCTGGCCCTCCATATTTTTCTCACCGAAAAACCAAAGCCAGGTTTTCAAATGGTCTGATTAACATTACCATATTGTGTAATGGAGGAGCAGGAAACATTTAAGAAAAAAACGATACTCCTTTTTTTTGTAATGAGAAATATATTTTTGATGTCCTATCATCACCAAAGTGACAGGTTGTAACTCAGCAGGCTGATTCCACAACAGTTTTATAACTTATAGCGGTGAACAGCAGACAAGTCATGGTGCCCTGTATTCAAGCCCACAAACATATATCCTATTCTTCCTGGTCTCTGTTGCCACCGCTCCCCCTTTAAGAGAGAAACTTAACACTCCATTTAGCAGCCCTTTATATGCCAACAGAGCATAAATTAAATGAACTGGGGAGGTGTGTGTGTAGGCGCAGCCTCTGAGCCTTTGTGTTAGCTGTAGAGCAGAGATTTTTCTCCACGTTTTCTCTCTAGTCTCTGTGTGCTTTTGAGCAATCTGGACCTTCCCACCGTGAAATCAACCCTAATCTTGATCTATGACTTACGATGGAAGCTACTGTACTTATTCTGGGTTCCTTTAGTCGAGCCACAGAAAGAAGAGAAAATAAGACACGGCGGGAGAAATAAGCCAAGTCATGCTTATTCTTAGGCTGGTCTATATTTGCAATTTACAGTGGTATCACTAGACCAGTGATTCTCAACCTTTTTGGGGAGAGGACCATGGATATCATTTTTACAACCACAAAGGGCCACGAGCAGGGCCGTCCCTAGAGGGGAGTGGGGCTCGGGGCCAATTGGCCGAGGTGGGGCCCCGCCCCCCCATGCTGGTGGGGACTGCAGCAGGCTGGCCTGCTCCGCCCCCCATGGACCTCAGTTGTCCCCGGAAGCCAAGGCCAGGAACTGCAGCCCAGGCGGCGGGGAGCCCGGGCCACGGCCGCAGGGGTTGGGGAGCCAGAGCCGTGGGGGGCAGGGAGCCGAGGCCCTGGGCTGGGAAGCCGAGGCCGGCCCCGGCTCCGGCTTCTGCCGCCCCAGCCACAGTCGGGACCCCAGGCTGCTGTGGCTGGTGCCCCGATTGGGGAACTGAGGCTGCCCGCCAGCAGCCGACCCCAGTCGAGGAGCCACTGCGGCCAGATGGAAGAAGTTCAGTGAGGAAGCTGCCTCCTCGTTGATCTCCCATGTCCCTGGCTGCAGCAGGGAAACCGTGACCATCCTGTAGTCCTGTGTGCTCCACCTGGGTCCCTAGGCAGTGGCTCCCTTTCCTCTGTCTCCAGCAGGGACCTCAGCGCATATGGACTGACTTGGAACACATTGCCCTGCTCCCTGCTACAGACAGCGGGAGGTAAGCGCTGATCTCCCATCTCCTTTGGCTGAAGCAACGAGCCTGCCCTAGGCTTTTAGTCCCACGGAAATGTGCTCCACCCAGGTCCTTACGCAGCGGCTCCCTTCTGTAGCCAACAGGAGGGGAGCCGCAGGCTACTTTGAAAGCCCTCATGGGTCTCTTTCGACCCCCGGGCCACAGGTTGGACACAACGGTAAGGTTGTACTATATATCTGAGGGGTGTGGAAAATCTACCACCGCTCAAGGAGGCCAATTATCTATGACAACAGGAAAGTCAGCATAGGTCATGTTACAGTGGTGCCTCTGTAGCATTTTAAGCAGGGACAAGCCCTTCAAGAGACCAGGGAGGCGAGGTAATAGCGCTTTTCAACCAGCCAGTTGGTGGGAGAGACAAGCTTCAAGGTACACAGAGCTCTTCTTCAGGTCTGGGTCCAGAGTTTGTGTAGTTCTGCGTAGCTCGAAAGCATGTCTCTTTCATCAATAAAAATTGCTCCAAGTAAGAGGTATTAGCTCCCCCACTCCCGTGTCCCTCTAGTGTCCTGGGACCTATATGGCGACAACCACAAGCTGAAAACAAGTTGTTTCCTCTTCAGGCAAATGTTTGAGTGTGGCCAGAAACATAAAATGACTTCAGAAAATATAGCGTCTACATTAAAGGCATACCAAAAAGATTGTGCATAATACCTGGGGCCAGATTCTTAATGGCTTTGTTCCAATGTTGATCTGGAGGAACCTCAGTGGGTTACTCTGGATTTGCTTGGGGGTACATCAGCTCAGAATCTGTCCCATGAGCTAAACTTTAAGGCAAAGCAGAGGCTTGTGGTTATCCCTGGAGCTATAATAGTGGCTTGGGATAAGGACACAAGGTCGGGTTTGGTAAGTTATACTGGTGTAAATCTGGAGTAGCTCCTGACTTCCAAGCATTTAGAATGGCATAACTGAGGTGTGAACCTGGACCTGTGTGTATCAGTATGGGTGAGGAGGACGTTACAGTGCATGCAGATCTCAATAAGTGAAGTGAACAGGGAGAGGGGAATAAAAAAGATAAACCACATAATGAAACGCTCCCTATATTCTCTCTCAAATGAATACATACAGACCAACTCATCTATGCAACCAGTCAATCAAGGAAATGCCAGGCACCGTTACCAACACATTTTACAGCACCCACATCCTTCCTGCTCTGCTTCAGCTTTGTAAGGAATGTAAAAACTGGTCTGTTTGTTAAGCAAACAGTATGCCCCACCCCACTCCTTTAAAATCAGGGACTGCATTACACTGAAATCTCTTGTAACAAGTCAGGCATTCAGTGGAAGTGTCTTTTGCACAGTATATTCTTTGTGACAATGTAAGTGTCTCAGGTGGAGGGGGGATGGATTGATTTGCTTCTAGAATGTAAATGATAAGGTCTCCTGGACAGCTTTGGCAGACAGTCCTGCCACTTTGCAAGAGAAGCTGTCTCAGGAGACAAATGGGTCTACTTCACGTCAGGCTATTCCCCGCAGTAAGCGCTTTAAGTTGTTTTATTCTGATCATGGCTTTTCCTTTGACCGTCACAACTCTAAGGCAGGTTGTTTAAAGATTCGTTTTAAGTCACATCCTGCAGAATATCCCTCCCCTGTTGGATGAGGAGGGTTATACACAAAGCACATGGTGTAAGGAAACCTCTGTGCCGCAGCATACTTCACTTCAAACTGGGGATCAGAATGCCCCTCTACTTCACAGAGCTGTTGAAGATGACCAGCCTGATGTGCTACTGCTGCGTGTGATACTCTGCCAATGGTCCCAGTCATTGCTCAGAGAGCAGGGATTTATTCAGAGTGAGTGCAGCACAATTTGGTTTGTAGTCATTTACACCAGTGTCAAGTGGGTGTGATTTGCCATGGTTCTTGGGACCCTGGAGATTCGACTTAGCCACCAAATTCCTTTGGGACCTTGGGCACAACTTTGAATCTGCCATGGGCCCATCTGTTGAATGGGGACAATTGGACGGACAGTATTGTGAGACCAAAATCTGTTAATCACTGTTGCCAAGTGCCAAAGAGGTAGCCGTGTTAGTCTAGTTCAGCAAAACAAACAAGGGAACGTCTACACTGGAGGCTCTGTTAAGTCGACTTAACCAAGGTCGACTTTAAGTCAACTTAAAGTCAACCTTGTTAAGTTGACTTAGAGAGTCCACAGCCCTGCATCCACACTGGCAGGTGCTAGGTCATTGGAGGAGTGGCCAGGAACTCTGCGAGGGGGCCTGGAGGCCAATTAGGTTGACTTAAGGGCTACCCCCCATCTACACTGGCTTAAGTCGACTTAATAAGGTCAACTTAAGCGTTAAGTCGACCTTCAGAGTTGGTCAAATTCCAAAGGGGTAGCCGTGTTAGTCTATTGTAGAAAGACAACAGAGTCCTGTGGCACTTTTAAAGACTAACAGATTTATTTATCGCATGAGCTTTTGTGGGAAAAAATCCCACTTCGTCAGACGCTTTGAAGATAGGAAAGTTACAGAGTGGGAGGAAATTAAATGCAGGGGAGTGTGTGACATAGGATCAGGTCAGGCTGTAACAGCAAATCAAAATAGGTGTTAGGATTCAAACACTGGGGAACAGCACATAGAGGAGGGGGATGTCAAATAATAAGCGCCCAATGTGTACGCAATGGTCTTTAGGTCAACTTAACCGTCCTTAAGTTGACCAAAGGCTCCAGTGTGGACTTCCCCAAGGAGTCCTAACTCGTTAGTCTTTAAAAGTGCCATAGGTCTCCTTGTTTGTTTTGTTAATCACTGTGTGAGAGTTCAGATGATACGGTGATGAGGTACATGCCAGAACTGACAGGGTGAAATCCCAGACTCACTGAAGTCGGTGGGAGTTTGGCATTGACCTGAACCGGGACAGGGGTTCACATTCAGTTTGCTCTGCTATAACTGACTACACAAGGTGCAGGGTAAGCAGGAATCAGGCCCGAGAAGTAGAGTATTATAAAGAGGCCAAGAATTAAAAATGGGAATCCCCCAAGCCCGAGCCACACTCTAGGATGATAACAAAATAGCTGGGCCTCAGTGGTTTGGGAAATCTGAAAGCGCTCTTATCTCAGTGGAGTGATCACATTGAAATATTTCAGGAACTGGGTTCCTGTTTCTTCAAGGTTTATAGTGGAGCATGGCTAATGTGATTGATAACCTGCTCCACTATTTATGTGACTGCATACATTTCATGGGGGGAGCGTGTTACTGCAGAATTTATAGTTAGGAGTGTTTTTAGTGAAAAGAGATGAATTCCACACAGGCTATAAATAAAGGAGTCAAAATGCCTCAAGAAAAAAACCAGGGCCTGACCCTCCCTTCACCAATTTCTCCTCCCAACGTGGCCTGTCACTCCCTTCCCACTGACACTGGTGTAAAGACCGGCCCCCCACCAGGCCTGAGTCTCCCCAAACACTAGTGTAACAGCCCCCCCATCCCAACGCTAGTGTAACCACCCCTGCACACAATTTGGGCCTGACCCTCCCTGTCTCTGGTTACAGCAGCTGAGACACAGACATGTCTGGAGGTCAGCTCTTCTGTGTTCATATCCATTCAACTCTTTGCTAGTCAGTGTGTCCACATGGCCAGAACTGCCAACATAAAGATGCCACCAGACAAAAACAGAAATCCAAGCAGCTCCGTCTGCCAAACTTGTGTATTTCCACGTACAAAGACTCTCTGACTTACTTTGAGTTGTGGTCAAGGGCAAGAACAAAAATAAAGTCTCCATGAGAAAACATGGCAGGGTATATCTCCTCTAAACCCTACTGGATTCACGCTGTCTCCCACCATGGCAGCTGCCCATATAGAGGCAGGTTCTGCAGCAGGCAGAAAGAAAATCATTGCACTAACAAAACACATGTGCCATAAGCTAAAGCTTCGTGGCAAAGATGTTTGCAGGCTTTTGCCTGCTACTTTATGTGCAGAGGCACACAGACATTCAAATGCCAATCACTTCATATTTTTACAGTGCACAATCGTGAAGAAATGGGAACAGAAATGGGGTTTTTTTTTGGCCTCCATTATTTAAAAACCATACTTTCAGATTAAGGGCCAGATTCTGGTCTCAGTTACTCTATTGTAAATTCAAAATAGCTCCAATGAAGACTTACCCTGGATTTACACCAGGGCGTGTGAATCCAGCCCTTAGACTTTTTTAATTTCTTACTTAAATTCCAAAGCTGTTGAAATTAGTGCAGATTGAAAAAGAAGGCTTAAAGCATTAAGTCGACTTAATAAGGTTGACAAAGAGCTATGTCTACATAGCTCTTTGTCAACCTTATTAAGTCGACTTAATGCTTTAAGCCTTCTTTTTCAACGTAAAGAAAGAAACGTAAAGAAACGTAAGCCTTCTTTTTCAACGTAAAGAAAGAAACGTAAAGAAACGTAAAGTCGACCTTATTGAGTTGACTTAACAAAGTCAACTTAACTTTTCTAGTGTAGACATAGCCATTGACTTCAGTGGAAACCATGCCTCAGTACTTGAGTTAACAATTTGGCCTTGATCAATTAAAACCTCACACTGATTTTGTTTGGTAGGTTAGTAAGTCTTTGGGGGCAGGGGCTGCCTTTGCTCTGTTTCGTACATTGCTCTGCACAATGGGTCCTACTCTGTGACCTCAATACTACTAATGTAGTAGTGTCTCCATGATACTGATGGAGGATGTGAAGTAAAGAGGGGATAAGTGAGTTGTCCTAGGTCACACGGTAAGTCACTGGCATAACCAGAAGTTGAATCCAGGAGAACGGATCTCAACCCCCTGTTCTGACCACAATTCTGTGGGTATTTTTCATTTTATTTATTTAAATTGTAAAAATAAGACACTTACATAAGGCTCTAGGCACCTGCCATGTAATTAGTAACACACTACTGTCCTGTTGCAAGACTCATCATTCCAGAGCGCCTTCTAACAGCAAGACCCAACATTGCACCACTTCCGCCCCCTCTTCCCCACACCAGTCGTCAGCCAATCCCACCACAGAGGTGACTTGGCTTGGCAGCAAAGCCATTTTAAAGCCTTCCAAGGTAACAGAGTCCTTCAGTCCAAGTCCAAAACCAGAATTTAAACCAAGAGAGTCTTCAGCCCTGCTGGGCTCAGCCTTCAGCCCCCTTCCTTACAGGTTGGGTCCCAATACCAATAGCTCAGCCACTAGCTCCTGGGTGCCAATCAACCCAACCATCTGAGTCATCTCTACTCTCCTACCAAAGGTCCCTGACAGGCCATAGCTCTCAGCTAGCTCTGAGCTCAAACCCAGCTTCTTGGCCCACCTTACAGAACCTCTCTTATCTTTTCCCCAGCTGGCCCTCAACTGCTGGGCTTTCCTCTTAAGTCCAACTCCCACTGCTGGTGTAGCAGGACAGGGCTAACTGACCAGAGTGACTGGTCCCAGGCGTCCAAATCCCAACAGTTTTAAAATAATCATTTCAAACAGGATCTCTGCTGGAATGCAATTTTCTGTCAGAGTTGGAAACCAACAATCATGCTATTTTTTTGTAGAATATAGTGTCTGCCTGTCTTGTCCATACACTGCCTCCCACATACAATTTCAGAGCTCTCATTCAGTGTTTAGTGAAAGAGACTAAGGGTCATTTCCTTGAGAAGGTGATAGGTCTGGAGAAGAAAGGAGCTCCTCTTACATAATTCCCTTCACAGCAGTATCTGGGCACTGGTATTGGTCCTTGAATTCCACATGGCTCAGCCTTCTTGCTACCAGTTTCACGGGCTTAGCTGAGCAACGGCTTCTTCGGTGCTAAGCGTCTGTCAGGGCTGCTTGCAAAAACTAGAACAAAACACTCTTTTTTGTTAAAATTGATTGCACTTTAGGACAGGACCCGGGTTCTAGTCCTGGCTTTGCCACTGACCTGCTGTGTGACCTTCATCAAGTCACTTCATCACCATGCATCTGATTCTCCTTCCATCTTTTGTGCATCTCTTACTATATGCAAATACATACAGGGACTAGCCCTATGAGTTTTACCCTAATGCTTCTGGAAAACACTGGGCTATTCCTTGGCTGGATTCTTCAGTGCCTTGCCTCACTCACTTTTAAATAAATCAAATTTCCAACCCTTCCTATAGGTAGAAGCTGTGTTTTGCTGAGTTCACACATTTCCGGGATACTAAAATGCCAGCTCATTTCGGTTGGAGTTTCGGATGCATGAGGAATGTTTTATTGGACCCATTAAAATCAGTGAGACACCAATGCTGGGGTAAACTTAATGCTGATCCTGAAAAGACACTTTTCTATACAAGCCAAAAAACTCACATAGAGTAGCAAGAGCAGGGAAACAGCACTTGGTGCTTTATGGAGAATGAATTGGTCTGAAATGGAAATAATGGCCTGACATTAATGAAGTTGGTACTAAAATATTTACCCTGCTCGCTAAGTGGAGTTCCGTTAGCTTAAGCTAAAACATTATTCAATGTTGTCAAGAGTTGATCTCATAGGAAGGTTGCTTACTGCAGTAAAGTTAAATGCACTGGTCAGAGAGAGGATTCTGCTACAAAAGAGAAAGGCAAAATGTTATATTGTGAATTTAACTGCTGCTAGCCATGAAAATGAAAAATGTTACCTTTCTGCGTGCCATTGAGACCTGGTGGCTAGCCTACTAGACTGGAAGTTAAGAGAGACAGGTTCTCTTCCAGTGTCTAGAAGTTGAGGTCGATCCTGTTTGAGCAGGGGGTTGGATGAGTTGACCTCCTGAGCAATGTTCCCTCTAAGGTTTGGCAGCTTGTGTGCAAAATT
Source organism: Pelusios castaneus (assembly GCA_007922175.1). NCBI lineage: Eukaryota > Metazoa > Chordata > Testudines > Pelomedusidae > Pelusios > Pelusios castaneus. Next base: position 3,853,216 of record ML686047.1, read on the forward strand.
TTCAAGCCATGTGCAAAACTTTTTCTGAATAAAATTTTTGTATAAACTCACACGACAGAAATTATAGACATTAATTGAAGTTAAAGTGATTGTAAATAGAATTAATTAATTAGGTTTAATTAATTGAATTTGAATGAATTTTGAATTGAAATTTAATTTTTAGAAAGGTTTTTATTTAAAATTAATTTAGGAAGAGAAAGAAAGTAAAAAGAGAAGGAAGAGAAAGAAGGGAACAAAGCAAAGAAAGAAAGAGAGAAGGAAGAGAAAGAAGGAAAGAAGAGAAAGAAAGAAAAAAGAAGGAAGGAAGAGAAAGAGAAAGAGAAAGAGAAAAAGAAAGAAAAAAGAAGAAAGAGAAAGAAGGAAAGAAGAGAAAGAAGGAATGGGTTACCTAGGGAGGTGGTAGAATCTCCATCTTTGGAGATTTTTAAGGCCCGGTTAGACAAAACCCTGGCTGGGGTGATTTAGTGGGAGTGGTCCTGCTTTTTAGCAGGGGGTTGGACTAGATGACCTCGTGAGGTCCCTTCCAACCCTATTATTCTATGGTTCTATGATTCTATGAAAGAAAAAGGAAGAGAAAGAAGGAAAGAAAAAGGAAGGCAAAGAAAGAAAGAAAGAAAGAAAGAAAGAAAGAAAGAAAGAAAGAAA